>JAYEVD010000325.1:0-179187 GCA_036346405.1 Phyllostachys edulis
TAACATGTGGGGTCCACATGTCATACAATCGATCCTGACATAGTGCATGGACCGAGGGTCTATGGTCGATCCATGTGTTCACCTTGTGCACTTAAGTTCCGGCCCACTTGTCGATCTCGAGCTAAACCGGTATTTACACCACGCTTCTGCGCTCGGCCCCACATGTAATAGACTCACTAACCTCCTTAAGGCGGTCATTAAAACCTAAACAATCATTAGCCTTTAATGACCTTTCTGATGGCGGTCGAACGCCGCCACGCCTCTGCGCTGCGATCATGAAGCTTCGCTGCTCACCGGCGCTAGCGCCATGGCGGCAGTGGGTGCTCAAATGGAAAGCCCACCACTGGCGCACGACGGCGGCGGCCGAGGCGGAGGTGGTCCGACGCAGCAGTGCGGCGGCGATGGCGGAGGCAAAGCTACTACGGTGCAAAACACAACCCGATGGCTAAAGACCTAGCTAAGCGCAAGATAAGCAATAGGGGGCTCTGAGGACTCACCACGATTTAACCCGGAGGTGGAGGGGTGCTTGAGGAGTCAAGCCGACGATGAGAACTGAGGCGGTGGCGATGGCTTCACCGAGGAGAGGTCGACTGGTGGAGGAGACAAGGAAAGGGTGATGGAGGATGCATCACAGGTGCCTCAAGATGGTGCACGGCGAGAATTTAAGGATGGCTTATCGAGCCGTCATGGGAGAAGAACAGGGTGCTCACGGCCGAGAATGGGGAAAAGTGAAATTCCGAGCACTCCTGCGACCGAAACCCAAAATTGGTTGAGGGGTTCTCCTCTTAAGACCAAAAGGCGCATGGTGACACGCTAAAGAGAGAGAGGGCTCACCGGGAGCACACTGGAGATAAGGAAGACCACCTAGGAGTCCGGAGCGCTACAAAGGAAGACACAAGCCCAGGTCAGAGGAAACGGAGGCGGCGTCGAAGGAGAAAGACAAAGCACGGACACGGAGGTGCTTACCGGGACTAGAGAGGAAGCTACGCTTCCTTCTCTCCCACTGCCGGAAAGAGAAGTGAGCGAAAATGGGGAATGGTGAGGGGTATTATCCCCGGCCAAGGACGGAGAAGGGGACGGCGTGAGATGGCGATGCACCCGGATTGGTCAGAGGCGGTGGATTGACGTCGTGCCTGCGAGTCGACGGAGTTAGCGTGGCCAGCGGCGTGGCGTCGTTTTCTGCGTGGCGCGCGAGGAAGATGACGGATCCGATAGGTGGGCCCCGCGACGCAGAGACACAGCGCGGCCGCAAGCTCGGGCGAAAAGGGGTCGACGCGAGCCGTTGGATCGCGATCAAACGATCGACGTTCCGCGAGAGCTCACTAAACTGATTGAAACGGTACGCAATCTCGACCGTAGATGCGCGATCGGATGGCTGCATGCGACGCGTGGGTGAGATGGTTGGGCTGAGTCAAGTTGGCTCGGGTCGGAGCCCGAGTCGGAGTATGGTCCGAGCCCGGTGAACAGTGCTTTCAAGTTTTCATTTCAAAAGGCTGAGAAGTTAGGGAATTTTTGGAGGTAGCTCCACAGATCTAAAAATTCTGAAATTTTTATGGAGACTTGGTAAACCAGAGGAAAACCTTTTGTAATTTTTCCAGAAATTTCTATGCAATTAATTGCTCTCCAGAAAATTCACAAGCTGCAGGGCTAGGGGTTTGACCAGAATTCAAACTGGTTTGACTAGCCCTTTTGAAATAGCAAATAAAATCTAAAAATTATGAGATTTTACAGAGAGGTTACTAGGATGATCTAGATGGTAGAAAAAATATTTCCATAGGATTATCACAAGATTGGATCATGGAGTTTTTAAGGGCAACAATTTCCATCAATAGAAACATTGTTCTTTGGAAATAGAAATTACTAGGGAAAACTTCTAGAAAATTTCAAATGATAACATGAGGCATCAAAAGTTTTAATTTATCCTCATTTTATTACATTTGAAACACACACCATTGTTTGGCATGTTACAAGAATGTCATCAATAAAGACGACTACAAATTTATCCAAATACTCTATAAACACTGAGTTCATGAGACTCATGAACAAGGCCAGTGCATTCGTCAAACTGAAGGACATGACGGTGTACTCGTACAAACCATAACGAATTGAGAATGCCGTCTTAGGAATGTCTTCAGATCTGATCCTAAATTGATGGTAGCCCAATCTCAAGTCAATTTTGGAGAATATACGGATACTTATTCTTGAATGTGACCTCATTTAACGGACGGTAGTCAACACACATCCGCAAGCTATGGTCCTTCTTCTTCACAAATATAGCTGGGCATCCCCAAGGTGAGGAGCTCGGTCTAATGAAACCCTTCTCTTGAAGTTCCGTGAGTTGTTTCTTCAATTCAACCAACTCATTTGGCGGCATTCGATAAGGCTGTTTCGATATTGGAGCAGTTCTGGGCTGCAGCTCGATCACGAATTCAACTTCTCGTGCAGGTGGCATGCCCGATTGTTCCTCGAGAAATACGTCCAGGAACTCACACACCACTAGAACTTCACTCAATTCCGGCAATTCTTTGCTGCTAAGAGCGTAGAGATGTGCATGCTCCAATTTCAGCACCATTTCGACTTGAAAACCAAGAGGACTTGTGAGAGTGATAGCTTTGCGGGCACAATCAATTTGACCATGGTTCTTGGACAGCCAATTCATCCCAAGAATAACATCAAGGCCCGCTGGATTTATCACAATAAGATTGGCCAAAAACTTGACCCCTTTGATATCAATCTTTACTTCACAACATTCATGAATGCTTCTCATTTCGAACACGGTGGTGAATCATCATAGGTGCAGGCATCAAGCTGAGTGAGATGTTATGGAGTGTAGCAAAACCTCTGGACATGAAGGAATGAGAGGCTCCAGAGTCAAACAACACGGTCGCGAGAGTCGAATTGACTAGAAATATGCCCAACACGACGTCGGGTGTTTCCTACGCTTCCTCGGTGATGACATGGTTCACATGAGCACGACCGGTGTTTTGAGAAATGACATCGGACCTCTGATCAAAGGATTCTTCATGGTCTTGGCACTGACCGGGGTTGGCTTGGTGCTTCACCAGACAGTGACTTGCAACATGTCCTGGATTGTCACAAGTGAAACATACAGCTAACAAGCTTCATCTGTGTCGGTTTCTTAGCCTCTTTCCAGGCTGCCTTTGCTGGGTTTGTTACTGAGGCGGTGTAGACACTTGCATGGAAGCTCTTGGAGGTGTCGGATCCTGAAATTCAGGAGGAGCAGGCAGCCAAACTCCCGGTTCTTGAAAATTGCAGCTTGCTAAAATTTGTGCAGCCTTCTTGCACTTTCGCGATTCTACAACCGCTTGCATCTTACGTTCCACCACAATGGCCTTGTCAACCAATTGTAGGAAGTTACAAAAGTCATGTACAGTGAGTGCCAGCTGCATCACTTCCGAAATCCCATTCGAGAACTGGTCTTGCTTCCTTGCATCAGTGGAGACATCGTCTGGAGCCTAACGAGCCAAATGATTGAACTCGTAGAGATACTCCATCACGGACTTTTCATCTCGCTTTAGCGCGAGGAATTCATGTCTCTTGATACTCACGATGCTTGAAGGAACATGTTCCTCTCGGAAAGCTATCCGAAACTCGTCCCATGATGGAACGTGATTGGCGGGCTGCATGGCACAAAAATTATCCCACCATGCACAAGCGGCCCCTTCAAGTTGGTTGGAGGCATAGAAGACCTTCTCATTGTCAGCACATTGAGTGATGATCAGCTTCCGTTCGATGGTCTGAAGCCAATCATCGGCCTCGAGAGGATCCTCCGAACAAGAGAACACGGGAGGCTTTGTACTCGGAAAATCAGCAAATCAGGAGCCATAAAGACCGGCTCCTTCCGCTGCCATTGGAGCACTTTGGACACCGCGGTGTTCGAGCAATGTGTTGCAAGATCAGAGTCTAGTCTTGCTGACTCTGCTCCATCTAGGCCAACACTTCGGCCACGGATGGCTGAGGTGGAGTCACTTCTTCTTGGCGACCCACGTGCTGAAATTGCGGGTCGGGGTGCTCCGGATTGCGCCGTTGAGGATTCGGGGGCTGAACATCGGTGATTTGAGAACCCACGGGCTGTGAGTCCTCCATTACTTCCGACATCAAACGAGTTTTAATACTCGACATCCTGTTGCCATACAACTTGTTAGCAACCGGCAAAAAGGAACGAGGGAAAAGCATAAGATAAGCAATTGATAGCAGGGGGTGATTTAACCTACATGAATGCACAATGAAAACACATTTATGCAACAAGAAATGAGGTGCTAGAGCCCAAGTGGACAGCACAAAATCCAAATGCAAATACAGTTAGTTTTTCGACATAGTTGTGATACAACCCGCCCGTAAGCGATGCACAACTACTTGGAATAAAAGAGAGCAAATAATCACCATAAAATCCACGTCTACAAGCTAAGTAATATCATTAGGGTGTATAATACCTAACTATAATCCCTAACTAAATCCTAAAATCGCATCAAGGCGTCGTCTTCTCGTTCTTCCACCAATTCTCTTTATCGACGACTATTTAACGTTTCTAGTGTTGGAAGAGAGACGAGTAATGGAGAAAACGATTTTTCTCAAATCAAATGAATAGGGAGGTAAGAATTAGATGCTAGGATGGGTAAGAAAGAAAGGAATTATATTACTTGTATTTTGCCAAACTTTTGATAGTTTAAAAATATTCTTTGCAAATCAAAATCCTAATAACGTCCATTGCTACAGCTTTAACCTACAGTCAGTATGGCTCTGATACCAACGATGTGAGGTCACCCCGGGATCGTGCCCGTATCAAGATAAGTGATTACGCCAAAAGCATAATACTTAACTAGAGACGAAAACGATTCCGAGTGCCCAGATATATATCTCATGTTAGCTCCCAAAGATCAGTGGCTAACATGCACATATCCTAACACAACATTGCATTCACATCCATACACAATATACAAGAATAATGGAATCGTAAATACAACATCATTAAATAGAACTTTTAAGTACAAGTTGGCATAAGAGGGCCAATTGGCCAAAAATAAATATCAAATAATAAATTGCAGCGGAAGACAAACTTAGAATAAAAAGGGAATAATCGAGCTGGCATGCCCACAACCCACAAGCAACCAACTGGAGTTAAATCTGATGCACCCGTCGTTCTCACCTGAACAAATGGACAAAGCCGTTAAAGTACAAAGTTGTACTCGCGAGACTTTTCAAGAAAAATAAGGATGCATGTAAGTATCAAAGGAAGGCTACCACACTAGTCAATTTTCAGTATAAAGCAAGTTTTGCATTTAGATAAACAATATAGATTCAAATAGCCATTTGTAAAACATTTAGAAAACATTTTATAACAGTAAGTAATGATCAACAACAGTTACTACTAGAAATCCCTATTTTCCCTACAGTTTAAAACGTTCCCTAGTAGTAGAATTATAATCCAAAGGAAAGTATCTATCCCTAGGGTGAGGAAAAAAAACCTAGGGAACAAAATCATTCCCGTCTGTTTACATAAATTACTAGGGAAAAACTATGGAGAGAGAAATGAACTATACCATGTCAGTGTCATGATGGCAACTTTCCCTGCTCAGATGGGCAAAACCATAGGGAACGTATTTTTCGTTTTGCCTCTAGTTTTTTTAAGACGCTCGCCAATTTTTTTTGCTGCAAACACCACTTTTTTTAAGGCGCCGCACCAGGTTTTTTTTTCGACTGCGTTTACTTCCCTCGTTCTTATTGTGCGCACTACCCAAAATCCCCAAACCATCTCTTAGTGCCCTAGCAGGCTGCCACCACCCACGCACCGCCGTCCTCCCTCGAGCGGTGCCGCCCCCACCCCGTCCTTGCCTCTCCCCTCGCCTTAACCACCGCGCTGCCACCCTCCCCCCTGATCCGTGCACAACCACCTCCTCCCTCTCCAGTTCTTCTACATCACGTCGTCGCCGCCGCCTCTACTGTATGCACCGTTGATGCCCCCTACCACCCACTACGGATTCACGCATAGCCGCCTCCTCTTGCCCTCCTTCATCCCTGCTGCACACCATCCCCGATGGGATGCGACACGACACTTCCCCGTGCTTTAGCATTGTATCTGTTTGTGTGCCGCTTGAGGTGGTGGTGAGAGAGGGAAGCGAGGCGGGCCGGGCGAATGACGGCATCGCGACAATAGTCAAGAATGAAGAGGAGCTAGGTTTGGTAAGGCGAGCGTAGTGTCACCTCCTCCACCTCCACTGCTAGCATCAACAACTACTAGAACATATCTCGGTGCATGCGTACCCTCTCAGCACATAGAACTCCTTCGTTACATCTCTGTTTCATGCCTTATTTACTTGAAATAGTTGCCAAAAAACACAGGTCCTAGAGAAGTAGGTGTTCATGTGTGGAATCGCTGCCCAGGACATGAACCTATGGAGCACCATGGTGGGCTACACCATTAGTGCAACCATAAGCATGGCGTTTATGCATTGCAAATTGTGATTGGGAGCTTAGATTTCTTCCACCTCAACATCCATGGTGCGCATTGAGACATGCTAGGGACCCTGCTCATGCTGGTGTTCAACATGCTCATTTGTGGGTATTGGGGCTATTTGTTGTGGAAAGGATGTCTCGTGGTGGTGACCTTGGAGGAAGAATAGAAAGTGCTACTGTGGCATCTTCGAGCAAGAAGATGTGGAGCGATGCTTCTTGCATTGGGCAACATTGCTTTTGCTTACAATTGAGATCCAAGTATGGATATTGGATGATTCATCATACACAATCTGATCAATCTTGCTCTCAATGAATTCACAATTACTCGAGAAGAGGATATTTTGTTCAGGACATTTGTCCAAGTAGCATTGTTCTTGTCGAGAAGGATCGTTTTTGATTTGTTTTGATTCTAGGATAACATTGTTCTTGTTAGTAAAATGCTCTTTTGATTTGTTTTGATTCTAGGGTATAGAGAACAAGATGATGAAGAAGGTAATAAAAAGAGCAACTTCTTGGCTTTCCCCTTATTTTATTTGCAAAGCTAAAGTTCATGTATCAATACTGTTGTCACTAATCTACCCAATGCCTTCAAGCAAGCCTTAGTTATGCTAAAAGATGCATTCACATCGATTGGTTACTCCGAAAATGTAATGATGCCATATTTACTTGTGTTTTTACTTGGGGTAATGATGCTAAAAGATGCATTTGCATCTACCCAATGCCTTTCAAGCAGATCTTCCTTCCATATAGTCATTGATGTGCCACATCGTTATATAGCATCATTACCCCAAGTATGTTGCAAAATTTCGAAAAAGCACAAGGACATGAACCGACTATGTTTGTTTGTATGTAAATGCAAAACTTGTTATGTTGTATAATTTATTACTAAAATCGATGACAACATGGTATCGACATTTACTTTCTATTCATCTTCTCAATGACAAAGTTATGGTATTCCTCGGTTCACATGGAGTCCCGCTTACCTATGTTGAGGATCTTTGGAGAATGGAGATTCTTCAGAGATCGATGGATGGTGTGTTGCTTTGATCATGAACTTAAATCCAAAGGAATCTCAAACAGCCAAACCCTTATCAGGTATGGACCAATTCAAGTTAGAACATAAAAGAACTCTTTTTCCGCTAAGAACTAATTCGAGGACTGTAACCTGCACATAATGAAGTCCTCATTGGTTCTTAGAAACCAAATCACCTCATTTTACTTAGGTTTTGCTTTAATGAGGGTCTGGATCCCCTGAGATGTTTTGCCAACCAAGGCCAGAATGTCATAACCAAATGGAGTCAACATTTCCAATGCCCACCGGCAAACCGTGAAAGATGTTATATGTTATTCAAAGAGCCTGATCAGGGCAATGTAAGTCTCTTGACGTGCTTAAAACTCCTAATATGGTATTACTTGTTTATTTCAAATTCTCTTGCATTCACTACGATATCTACAATCAATGCAATAGTGGGATGCGATTAAACTTGTTCAATAGTTTTAAAGCACAATCAATATTTGTTTTGAGCTGGTAAATTTTTACACAAGTAGTGCTAAAGCTAGACACTACTGGGTTATAGCATTCTCAGAAAGGACATGGAGCACACCCTTTACACAACAAGTTCCTCTGTATCCCACGTCTCGCTGCTCGAGGAAGTTCTTGGCTGGAGGTTTTCTCTTTACGGAGACTTCCTTGTCATCTCTTTTGTCAATTGCACCTAAAGATCACACCTCATTTAGCAACGCCTTGCTCGGTCCCATCTTTGTTGGACATTAGAGTTGACTAGTGGTTGCGGTCTTGACTCTAGCACATTTGTTCGAGCATGGTGCTTCCTTCCTCCGCAAGCGTTTTGGTATTTTTTTGTCGTGGCTGAGCGACCCGGCAAAAATTACTATCGGAACTTTGTTGGACACTCGGATCTAACGTGTAGATCTTTATTGTCGATATAATCTCTAGGTATGCTTTTATTCGAGAAGCTAGTAGCTTTGATATTTTCATGGCATGCTGTTCCTATTCTCATCATCTCATGCTTCTCTTGCCCTCGGCGGAGTTCTCGGTTTCTTTATACATTAGCTCTCTTCTCACCCATCCTTTGTGAGTTTTCAGTTTGACCAGCCCAATCTTTGGTGTGCATGTATTGCATTCACTGTTCTTCATCAGGCTTCACTTTTGATGCCATAACTGTAGGTATGCTTGAAAATTTCCATTTAAGCTGGGGTTATTTATGATTTAGCCATAAAGCAAAATCAGAAAATGTAAACATTAGTAGGCATTGGTCTCTTGGTAATTTTCATCTCTTCCAATCTTATAATCCATTTTGTTGTAATTTCGTATGAAGGTGTTCCAAGTTTTTTGTCACAAAGTATGGGTATTGCTTACGAGCTCTGCAAAAAGCCTCTAGTGACTTTGGTGATCTACCCTCCAAAGACATTCCGGCAATACACATATGAGTCTTGTTTGTGATTCAGGATGTTTCTAAAATAAGGCCAAGTTTGCACTCCAGCTAATAAAATGGAGAGGTAAATGGACCATGAGTCTTCTTTCCCATTTAGTGTCGAATTGGTGTGGGTTTTAGTGGCTGTTAGACACTACTCACTAGCAATATAATGGCTAGAGATTCGATTTAATTTAGTGGTCACAATATCGGTGAAAAGTTGAAGTGTACTTGTAGTTTCAAATCTAGAGTGGTGCTTACTGTCTGTTTTGGTACTTGCAATTGGGTATATTTGTTTGTAGAAATGTTCCAACAAAAATTCACAGATAAAAAATAATCAATGTTATTGTTGATCTTGCATTATGTTGAATGTGTTGATTAATTACTGGGATAGGTAAATGGAATATGCCTTTGGAATTAGATAATGTGTGCATGTCATTACTATCACTACTACGAAGCGACATCACGACGGTTCGGAATCGTCATCACGCAGCGGTTTCGAACCGTCTATGTTTGTTGATCTGTGATAACGAGGATATTATCACGCAGCGGTAAAAAACCGTCAGGATCTGAAATATCACGTATGGTTTTATTAAAAACCGTCCGTGAAGCAAGTATCACTGAGCGGTTTCAGCTGAAAACCGCTCGTGATTCGAGAATATCACGCAGCGGTTCTAAATAAAAACCGCTCGTGATAGGAGAATATCACGAGCGGTTCTAAATAAAATCCGTCAGTGATTTACGAATATCACAGGCGGCTTTTGTGTAGAACCGTCGTGATATTCTCTATCTGACGGTTTGCCAGAGAAACCGCTCGTGATACTTGCCTTCCTGAGCGGTTTTAACAAAAAACCGTCTGTGATAGCTCATACCCCGCCCACAATTTGCTGTTTTCCTGGCTAGCCTTAGGAATTGCTAGCCATGCCCTCTGAAAACAAGCATTCACAGAAACAGATTCAAGCATTCACAAAAACATATTCAAGCCATGACAACTCAAAGTGATCATTACTCAAAATAAATTACAAAAGATCGCATTTGTTCAAGTATTGTCGCTATAGTTACAACTGGATTATAATTGTTTTGCGTTGAGAGGTTTTAGTGGGGTGATGCTCTGGGTTGGTAGCGAGTGAAACTCTCCGTTGTCGTTAATGATTACGTGTTGATAAAGGTGCAGAGCTTCCTCGAATGTCCTTGATCTCTTCCGCAACGAGTGAATCACATTGTAAATCCAAGACACGCCGCTACCAATTAAGAGTAAAGTGGTAAGCTATATATATTTAA
Organism: Phyllostachys edulis; assembly: GCA_036346405.1. Classification (NCBI taxonomy): domain Eukaryota; kingdom Viridiplantae; phylum Streptophyta; class Magnoliopsida; order Poales; family Poaceae; genus Phyllostachys; species Phyllostachys edulis. The sequence continues at coordinate 10,188 of JAYEVD010000325.1, forward strand.
ATTTATAATTAGGAAATAATTATTTGAGATTGACAAACCTCGGGATCCTTCTTCCTAGCTCTAAGGATTAGTGCATATGATAGCGAGCGTAGATTGCACATAACTCATCATCTTTTTCTTTGCTGACCTTTGCAAAAATAGAATTACATATATAGGTATAGTCGATTCGAGACGCGTTATTATGAAGTATGATATAGGATTATCGTGTTGTAGCGTCAGGAAAATCCATCTGTGTGTTAGTTAGGCGCTCTTTCCATTGTATATTCCTTTGTTGGCAACATAATTGATGAGCGACCTACATGATTGAAAAGGTTATCCTCGGCCATTTCAAGCGAATGAAGACTACAATAGAGTTATGTAAGGAGGAAATGAGCATACCTCTCGAGTATTCCTCTTAGAGCTTTGAAGTCGTGCTTGTTGCGGTTTAGAGAATCAAGGTATATCACATGGTTCCTCTTGGGTATAATAACTAAAAGGATCGATGGTACCTACTCATGTATGTCGCTATAGTCATTAAACCTAAGTTAGTCTTTGCGTATAAAGTACAAATGAAATTTGTATAGCAAGTAGTGACACTTACCCACGGTTGTAGGGCACCACTATGTACTTCATGTTAAATCGGCGAAGCAATGACCTCGTTATGTATTTCTCGGCGAAGGATGAGTCTTGTTGGATGGTTTGCAGCGATACCACATGTGGGTCGAGAAACCCAATCGGTTCTTTCCATTCCGGACATTTTTCAAAGCATGTATCTATACATAAGCAATGAGTTGTGATATTTATCGGTATTACATGAATGTAGAACTTGATTATGCGCACTTACGATGTCCAACATCATAGAAGTGAGGCGTCGAGGCCAACGAGGTTGAATAGTTCAAATAAGTCATTGAAGCCCACGGCGAAGTACCTCGTCCGTTGAAGAAATGTTTGTCCTCGATTCGGCGGTGATTCGATGATCGCACCCTTCTTTTAGGTCTTCTCCAAGTACCGGGCATGCAAAGCGACAAGCATATCGGCGTGCATTATCTGCGTCGGAGCACAATGGTTTTCGATGATGTAGTTCCGGTATCGCGGACTTCCGGACTTGGGAGGCGCTTATGCGTTCGTCGATTTCGATTTGGCCTTAGCGATTGGCGGCGTCTTCTTGTGAGACGACTTCGAGGAGCGGATCTGACGACACGCTTTTCTTTGTTCGCCGGCGTCTTCTCCACGGGAATCGAAGAGGTGGCCTTATGAGGTGAAACATGAGGTGGTGTCATCGAGGGTCCGTTGGAGAGGAATGGTCGATGTCGGATCGCGGCCTTCTTTGGGTCGAGCGATGTCCTTCTTGGGCCTTTGGATAAAGAGAGGGCGGCATCCCCTAGTGTTGTGATCTCTTCGTTGGGCAAATCTTGGCGGGACGGCTCGGAAATTGACATGTACCATATCCACCTAGACCTGGCGTAACAAGTGCGCCGGTGGGCTGCCGTCTTTGACTTGCCCTTCCTCGTATGGATACACCATCCCTCATGCAACATCAATACAAAGGACCCATCCATCCTCACTTGGAGCTTCTGGCGTCGGCTCCTACAAAGCGATCGCAATTAGCTAAGGCGTCCTATAGGTCTATCTTTGGTGCATTCCATAGATGTACGTTACCTTGATGTCGTCTATCGGTGTCGGACGTCGTCATGTTCACAATTATCTTGTGACGCAGCGCTACTCCGACGTCGAGGAGGCGCCTCCCAATTAGCGAGGCGGCTTGCGATCGGCGGCTCATGAGTATATCCATTTGACTCATAATCTTGCCATCTCTACTTGAAATTGGTTAGTAATCATCTGTACCAAACCGGTTGTCGTGCTCGGCCTTGGATCTCTTCCTAGTCCTATCGTGCGATGAGTAGTCCACGAATCCATGACTCCAAGATGCGTTAACCCCAAGGCCTCACGTGCGACCGGGTGCTCCTTGTTTCCCAACATCGTAGATAGTATATCATTCTCCTCGCTGCATGGAAGGAGCCTTGGGAAACTTGGGCGATCAAGTCCGCCGCAAGAGGTCATCATGTTATTATAGGCACTATGAAGTTATAGACTTATTAACAACTTAGTAGTTCGACATATTTACCACACGTTGGGACACTTCACAGTCTGCGGGTTTGTGAAGGAGATCTTGCCGAAGGCGAGACTTTTGCCCTCGCTTTTAACCGACTTAGGGAGCGCGTGCGTGACATCGAAGCGGGTTCTCCTTCTCCGCCGCCCATTCCTCGTATTTACCGCGTGCCAGTGATTGCCAAGTCTGTCTTGGGTGAGTGTTTAGATGTCCGGAGAGCTTTGTGCGCGCACTTTGCTCCTTAAATTCGGCCGTCGTTTTCATAGCCACAAAGGTGTCCCATGCTTCCGCGTCAAGAATTTGTATTTGCGAAGGCGTTTGACCGTGTTCACGTGCCGTGACAAGAATGCTCTTGAAGGTCCTCCACGATTTACCCATCGTGAGCATTGCCGTCCGTCGCCGCGTGCCACATGTATACGGAATAGTGAACTTCTCGAAAGTTACATCCATAGCGCGTCTTCGCTTCTTTCGTCGAGTCCTTCCACGTTGGTGTGGTGATGAGGACCCGTTCCTTGCAAGTATCCGCAGATGGTGCGAAATCTCACCGGCGATCTCTTGGGACTCGAGAGGGACCCCAAAGTCCTTGACCTCGTGATGACCCGTTAGCAGAGGCATTTTCGATTGTCCTCTGCCATCTCGCTTAGTGTCATTATATCGCCGCGGTGGCGGTGGCCTCGTCGGCGCCTCTTCCATCTCATGGCGTCGGTGTCGGCGGCCTCGTCGGCGCCTCTTCCATCTCTGGCGTCGGTGTGTGGCGAAAACAGTGCCTCTGCCATCTCGCTTACTTGCTATCTATATAAGTTACATATGCAATAAAATGGATTGCAAGTGTCCCAAATTAACATATACATTTAAACTTAATAATATGCTCAACATGTGCAATATTAGCAAATAATCATAAATAATTCCGGCATAAATATGAAACAATTAATTTCGGAAGAAATCAGAGGTTGACTATAGAGATCAAGATGGTAAATGAAAAGTTGAATGAGCTCATCTGAGTACTAACATTCCTTAATCCACTAGCTTCTCTAAGGAAGCCTACTTCATCGAGGTCGACACCTTTGGAGTGTGTCATTTGTTTCATGCCGTGGAGGGCGGCATGAAACAAAGATACACTCAAGTGTGTCGGGATCGGCGAAGAAATGCTAAGCAAAGGTTTAATCAGAGGGCTCGCCGCCTCCTGCTCCTATTATGTGCTCTCGAAGGAGAGTAGCTAAAGAACAAGTCTTTGCCATCTCAATCCTATTGTCTATACTCTTCATCAACCACGACACCTTTGGAGTGTACCATCGCTTCTTGCCTTGGAGGATTGGCAAGAAGTAAAGGTACACTCAAGTGTGTCGAGATCGAAGAAAATGCTAAGCAAAGGTTTAATGCTTCATGTGCAGAAGACTAGCCTTTAATGAAGACATAGAAACAAAATAGAATCAAATAAAACTTTGCCAGAGCCTATATTTCCCGAGCCTACTTCATCGAGGCCCACACTTTGGAGTGTACCATATGTTTCGTTCCTTGGAGGATTGGCACGAAACAAAGGTACACTCAAGTGTGTCGAGATCGACGAAGGAAATGCTAAGCAAAGGTTTAATCTGTGAGGGCTCATTGCCTCCTGCTCCTATTCTAACACTCCTAACACTCTTAATCCACGAAGCAAAGGTTTAATGCTTCATATACGAAGACTAGCCTTTAATGAAGACATAGAAACAAAATAGAATCAAGTAAAACTTTCTTTACGGATTGATGATATTATGTGCTCTCGGATGAGTAGCTAAAGAACAAGTCTTTGCCATCTCAATCCTATTGTCTATACTCTTCATTAAATGAATATGATAATATAAATTCAAACTATGAGCTCTAAACAATACTTTGCTTAACTTGTCAAATGATCTCAAGCTGTTATCTAAAACAGATTAAACTTCGATCAAGCAGAGGTTGACTACGAGAGATTAAGATGGCAAATGAAAAGTTGAATGAGCTCATCTGAGACAACTAGAAGAATCACAAACTAGTCAATAGAACTGATCAATTTGCAATAGAACTATGAGCTCAACGAAAGTAACCAATTAACATTACATCATATTGACGGTAGCAAGTAATACAATAGAGCTCAAGTATGAACTAACAATCACATTCAATCTCATTATAAAGGCGAGTTCATCATAGAGCATGTCAACAAAGCCCCTCGATCTTGTGATCTTTGCATAGATAGAAACTAGTGATACAAATCTTTTGCTCGAGCCTATCTTTGCTGAGCCTACTTCATCGACCACGACACCTTTGGGTGTACCATTTGCTTTTGCCTTGGAGGATTGGCAAAAGCAAAGGTACTCAAGTGTGTCGAGATCAATTTAAAAAATGCTAAGCAAAGGTTTAATGCTTCATGTCTGAGAAGACTAGCCTTTAATGAAGACATAGAAACAAAATAGAATCAAATAAAACTTTGCGAGCCCATATTTCCCGAGCCTACTTCATCGAGGCCGACACCTTTGGAGTGTGTCATTTGTTTCATGCCGTGGTGGAGGTGGCATGAAACAAAGATACACTCAAGTGTGTCGGGATCGACGAAGGAAATACTACATAAAGGTTTAATCCTATAGGGCTCGCCGCCTCGCTCCTATTCTAACACTCCTTAATACACGAAGCAAAGGTTTAATGCTTCATGTACGGAAGACTAGCCTTTAATGAAGACATAGAAACAAAATAGAATCAAATAAAACTTTGCTCGAGCCTACTTCATCGAGGCCAACACCTTTGGAGTGTACCATCATTTCGTGCCTTGGAGGATTGGCACGAAACAAAGGTACACTCAAGTGTGTCGAGATCGACGAAGGAAATGCTAAGCAAAGGTTTAATCTGTGAGGGGTCGCCGCCTCCTGCTCCTATTCTAACACTCCTAACACTCCTTAATCCACGAAGCAAAGGTTTAATGCTTCATGTACGAGAAGACTAGCCTTTAATGAAGACATAGAAACAAAATAGAATCAAGTAAAACTTTCTTTCTGGATTGATGATATTATGTGCTCTCAGAAGGAGAGTAGCTAAAGAACAAGTCTTTGCCATCTCAATCCTATTGTCTATACTCTTCATTAAATGAATATGATAATATAAATTCAAACTATGAGCTCTAAACAATACTTTGCTTAATCAAATGATCTCAAGCATTCTAAAACAGATTAAACTTCGATCAAGCAGAGGTTGATTGCAGAGATCAAGATGGCAAATGAAAAGTTGAATGAGCTCATCAGACTACTAGAATAATCACAAACTAGTCAATAGAATCGATCAATTTGCAATAGAACTATGAGCTCAACGAAAGTAACCAATTAACATTACATCATATTGACGGTAGCAAGTAATACAATAGAGCTCAAGTATGAACTAACTATCACATTCAATCTCGATTATAAGAGCGAGTTCATCACGAGCATGTCAACAAAGCCCATGATCAATTTGCAGCGAGCGATGAGCTCAAGCGAAAGTAACCAATTAATGTAGATCATATTGACGGTAGCAAGTAATACAATAGAGCTCAAGTATGAACTAACTATCACATTCAATCTCATTATAAGACAAAGTTCACCACAGAGCATGTCAACAAAGCCCACTGATCAACAAAGCGAAGCGCCACAGAGGAGCAATACTCACGAGAGAGGATGCGCACAAGAACTCACGGTGCAAGGAGGAGGCCGACACGGGGAGGAGGGCGGCGCGGGAGAGTCCGATGCATAGGGAGGAGGACGGCAGCGGGAGAAGGCCGGTGTAGAGGAGGAGGCCCACACGGGAGGAGGACGGCGTCGAGGTCGGAGGCGGCGACGTCGGGCTTCGGCCAGGAGGTGAAGCAGGCGCCGAGGTCAAGGCGCCGAGGTCGGGGCGCACACGAGGTTGAAGGCGCCGAGGGTGGGCGCCGAGGTTGGGGTGGCAGCACCGAGGTCGGGCGGCGGCGGCCGAGGTCGGGCGGCGCGCCGAGGTCGTGGTCGTGGTGAACTACTGGCGAGCCCTAAACCCTAGAGGAGGCGAACGAGCGCGCGAGACTAAGGCGCGAGAGAGAAGTGACAAGTGAGAGCAAAACCCTAGCGTTTCGCCTTATAAAAAGTATATCACGAGCGGTTTCTAATGAGAACCGTCAGCGATAATATCCTGACGGTTCTATAAAAAGAACCGCGTGATATAAACGTATCACGAGCGGTTTTTAAATACAACCGTGCGTGATATAACGTATCCTGAGCGGTTTTAAATAGAACCATCGTGATTCCTTTTCCTGAGCGGTTATACTACGGAACCGTGCGTGATAACTCTTCATTTTCCCGCGTGTCTCTTCGTCTTCATTTTCCGCATGTGTATCTTCGTCTCACGATCACACAGTAGCGGCTTCATCTCTTCATTTTCCAACGTCGCTCTGACTCCCCAAATATCTCTTCGTCTCCCGTTCCGCTTTAGAACTTGTTCTATATATAGATGTGTCCCCTTCTACAATGTATTTCACACAACCTCCTTGATCCCCTTTCTCCACAAAAAAGCGAAATGGTCGCCTCCTCTTACGTACACGCCTTTGTCTGCAGCACCTCTCTCACAGACGTTGAATCATCTTCGGAAGAACACTATTTCAACAATGTCTTCACTCCTCTGTCAGAGAATTTCTTTGGAGCGGTGACGCCACCTTCCGCCGTCTTGACATTCTCCTCCGCCGTGTCTTCGGGTGATCTCCCACTTTCAGCGAGTTTACCGTGTCGTCGACGTGGTCCTCCAAAACGACGTTGCACGTCTCCAGGAGGCTTGTCGTCACTTGGACTGCTTAATCGAGGCGGCGATCGTGTCGACGTGCCGAGACCCCTCAAGCAAGAAGAGAGCCTATGGGCTCAATTCTTCTTAGTTCAACGATCCGAGGGTCTTGGGACACACTCGAGCAATGGCGTCGTGAATGGGCGCATTTCGAGCTTCGTTCGATCATGAGCTGTCCGCCCGGCGCGCCGCCTACAAAGTATTAAAGCGGAGATAGCAGCCTACCTCCGCCACTAGATAGGTTTCTAGTTTTTAATCTTTTTGTAAGTGGTAGCCACGTTGTATGGCTATATATATGAAAATTCCAAACTGAAAAAAAAAAGTTTGGAGGTGAAGTTACTATATCTATTTGCCCATAGTAAGAGCTCCTCATCCCATCGATGCTTGAAGTGTGTAGGTATGTTGATCACGGAGCCGTGGCGGGGGCCACCGGGTTGGTCCAAAGCGGCGATGGCGAGAGGCGGCGTCACTGCGGCGATCTGGCGATGGACCGCGAGCCTTGATCTTGAGAGGATCGATGTGTCGGTGTAGATAGATATCATAGAGCGGTTCTTATTAAGAACCGTCAGTGATAACAAAATATCCTGAGCGGTTCTAAATAATAACCGCTCGTGATACTACCTGACGGTTGTAACGTAAAACCGCTGCGTGATTAGAGAGATATCACGAGCGGTTTGTGAATAGAACAAATGCGTGATAATTCCTGAGCGGTTCTATTATCAACCGTGCAGTGATAGATGACTATCACGACGGTTTTAAAAATACCGTCTGTGATAGTCGTTCGCGCCCCACCGCGAGTTGGTCGATTTAATACGCAGCGGTTCCAAAGGAACCGCTCGTGATGAAGCGTCAACTATAGCTTTGTTTTGTAGTAGTGTATCATGGTTAAGCTTGTATTTCTTTTTGAATTTTTTCATGATCTTGAACTATTTTTTGTTGTATAGCCTCATACCAGCGGTTTAGTTGTTGGAGTAGAGAACCCGTATGATACATTGAATAGGATTGCTTGAGGAATGTTTGAAGGTTATGTTAATGCATCTGTCAGTGCTGATGGGAACTACTCTTCTCCGCTGGATGGTGATCTTGCACTATTTTAATGTCAGCCATGGTCCAATTACAAGTGGAAGCATACTTTTGTTGCAAGTGATGTATGTTGCCTTCTTTTATGGAATGACTAACATTTAAGGGTTGTATTTTGATGTTTGAAACCTTGCTGGTCATTTGTACTTCAGTATGCATGTGTGTGTGCACTTATGGTGCAACCGTGGGTGTTGTTTTTCGGACTTTCTGGTAGTGTGATGTTTACACTTGGATATGTTGGTGCAAATGTGCTGCAAATAGTACTTGATGATCTATTGAAAATACAAGATATTGTTATGTTTATCTCCTGCATACACTTTGTTTTGAGTGATAATATGAATTTAGTGTCTTTGAATATAAATAAGTATTTGAATAATGTATGTATATTTAGAAAAAAAAAACAATAAATTCAGTGCCCCTAGTGTTCATGCCAAACAGTAGGGGATGAATTTCGAATTAGCAATAGGAAAATAATATTTATATAAAAATATTCCCTAGGGCATACAAGAAATAACATAGGGAATTTGTTGGATTCTTTCCCTAGGCTGGCAGAAAGGTAACGTAGGGAAATAAACTTTGCACGTCAGATGTCAATGCCATGTGGACGAGATTTCCCTACATTTTAAAATCCTAGGGAATGATTCTTTCCTTAGGTTTTTCAAAAAAAAAAATCCGTAGGGAACGTTTTCTTTCCCCACATTCTTTCCCCTCGTAGCCGTTCCCTACGAATGCCACTAGGGAAACCAATTCCATACAGTTTTTTGCATGTTCCGTAACATCCCAAATCTTGGGTTTGTATTTCAAATGTATTAAAAATGAGGAGAATTTAAAACTTTTGAACATGCATTGGTTTTTATGGAACTTTGCATAATTTGTTGCATTGAAATTGTTGAAATCAAAGAAAACATACAACTCAAATTGAAGTTCCAAAAGAAAGTTGGAACAAAAACTTGTGATAATCCTCTGGAAATAATTTATTCAAATACTACAATAATTATCATGAATTAATATCATTTTTCCCAAATTTTTGGAACTCTTTTTGACCTTCAGAAAATTCAAGCTCAATTCAATAACCTTTTCCACATTTGAATTTAAATTCAGCGAATAATTCTTAAACAGTGGGGTTTAAAATTTTATATGAGCACTAGATCATCCCAGGAACCTCCTTGAAAAATTTCAGAATTTTTGAAATTTATTTGCTATATTTTCTACACTAGTCAAAGTAGGAGGTTTATTTTCAAATCAGTCAAACCACAGCACTGTTCATCTGACACAAACCAGACTCGAGTCCAAACCGCACCACTTGACTTGGTCGAACCACACTTGGGCGCGTCATTTTTGTGCCGCTGACGCACTGGGCCCGCGCGTCAGGGTCGTCATCTACCTCTGCCCTTTCATGCTTGATGCGTCTCCTGCGCCACGCGCGCTTCTGTCGCGCCTCCGTCTTCACCAGGTCACACCGTCAATCCACCGCCCCCGCGGCCCAACTAGGAGGCTTGCCCATTAAAACTGCCTGCTTAGTGACCGTTGTTCCGCTATAACCTGCCCTCGTTCTCTCGCAATCCCTCACTTTCCCTCTCGGTGACCGAGGGAAAGGAGGCAAGAACTCGGCTCCCTCTTGGGCAAGCTTTGTGCTTCCACCTCCTTCTCCACCTACATCCATCACCATTTCCATTTTGGCTTATGCCAACTCCTGTTTTGCTTTGTAGCAGCGGGAACACGACCGTGCCATTATCACCTCCGGAGCGCGCACCGAGCGGCATCTCTTGGCCATCTTCTTTTCCGGTGAGCCTCTCTCGCTCCTAGGTGCGTCGGACACGTTCTAGGGCACTAGGAAGTTTTCCCCTCCATTAATTTTAACTTTTGTTCACAGGAACCATCGAATTTTGGATTTCCCCATTTTTTGGACGAAAGCTCCCCTTTCGTCCCCATCTCCGGCCCAGTGAGTCTCATTCCGATTCACTCCTCTCTGAGCATCTACTTGACCTCTTTTAGCTTTTTCGCACCTTAATTCCCACCACTTTTGCTCAGGCCACTTGATCCTCGGTGAAGCTCAACGCCGCCGTCACCATCTCCGTCGCCGGCGAACCTCCGACCAGCTGGTCCCCACTCTGGCACACGGGTAGGTTCACTAGACCCCCTAGTACATTATGCGTGCACTAGCTAGCTTGTTTATCGCTCGAGTTGCGACTTGCATGTTCACCCATAGCTCACCGCCGCCACTCTCCGGTGCGCCGCCGCTACAGGCCGCCGTGAAACCAACCACCGGTACCATTAGCTTCACATGAACCCCAGCAATCCATTTCTGCCTTTGGAGCGCGCCGCCATGGCCTGAGTCACCGGCGTTACACCAAGGAAGCTCGCGGGCACGCCCGAGCGCGTGGCGCGTTCCGACCGTCCCTGTAGCTCGTTATTAGGAGTTAAGCCGCGATGATTAATCATTAATGCAAGATCATTGTTGGGAAATCCGGTTTAACCGCGCTAATGTCTGGCTGGCAAGCGGGCCCGAGTGCAATTAACTGCACATTTTGGTCTGTGGACCATGAACTAGGTGCATAGGCTTTAGTCTATACACTATTCTATGAGCAAGTAAGTATGACAATTGGACCCAATTGTCGATTACATTTTAATTCAAGTAAAAATGAAAAAGAGCACTATTCTTTGGACCCCACACGTCATCCTCTATGGCTAGCTCTCGGCCGGTAAGAAAAGTCTTTAATACATGTATAAATTTCGAAATGAATTATTTGTACACTGAAAATTGGTATTAACTTCAAAAATGCATAACTAAATCATTTTAACTCCAAACAAAGTGGAACTAATTTTGATAATTTTCATTTTAAGTGAACTTTATTTTAAAATAGGTTTCAATATTTTCACTATCACATAAAATATAGTTTGTGGAAAGTGATCCAAAAAGAATTATTTTTACACTATAAATTTTGTTAACTTTGAAAATTCATAACTAAATCATAAAAACTCCAAATGAGATAAACTCAGTTATTTTGGTCTTATAATATTATTCCTATTTACCTATGTAATCCTTGTATCCACCACTACTCTACAAAATTTTAGCAAATATTTAATTTCGGTGAATAGTAAGAGAGGAGAATTAAATTGATTTTTCTGGAATCTGAGTTTCAAACTTCTATAACTCTCACATACTAAATCCAAATGGAAAAATTATTTCACCTAAATTCATCTAAAATGATCATCTACCCCTTGTGAATTTTTCATGATTTTTGGAGAAATTTGAATTTTTGGTTATATTTGGTGTTGTGTGTTCTTATTGGCTTTTCGTATTCAAACGTTAGACTACGAAGATCTGAACAAACTCAATTGTGATCCTCCACAGCAGCAAGGAGGTTATCTTCAACCAGGCAAGCATCCCCCCCTGATCATATTGATCATATTACTTTCGTTACAAAATATCTTGTTTTCAACTTGTATGTATGCATGTTCTACTTGAATGATTATTTTTCGTTAGAGGTAGTTATTCCTAGTAGATGCATGAGCTGTAGCAAATGTTTATCACTTGCCACTAACCCTAATTTATCATCCCCACTGATGTTAGTGCTCGGTGGATGTTATAGAGTCTATACATGTGTATGCGCATTGATGTAGTCATGCTTAGCTTTCGATAGAATTGGGCGGTTATCAACTTAGTCGATAACTTTGATCACACAAATCATTTTATTACACTATGTTCAGCACTTTGTGCTATATTACTTTGAAAACTAAAAGTATAAATGAAATAATTTAGACTTGGGCAAGTGGTTGGATGGTGTGATATCGGGTGTGTGAATGTCTTGCCTAGGTCAACAAGGACCGAACATCTTATTTCACCAAAACCAAGCATAATTGTGTGCTAACCACATGAGAGGCATATGGAACCTCTCTTGACTTAGTACTTTGGCGTGTGTTAGCTCCGGGTCGCAGGAGGTTGTGTGTGTTGTGTTGAAAAAGGATTTATTCCATGTGTGTGTTGGGCGTGTGGGATGGGTTTTGGTATTAAGTCCAAGTTCCCTACCCCGAGGAGCATCGGTAAGTTCTCTCTCTGCGGTGACTCTATCTGGCGTATGGGGTTTCCATTCCCATATGGGCGACTCGTAGTTAATACACAATATAAATAGCGTCTCGTGGGACTTAGCCTTGCCGACATACCTCTGAAAGTGTGCTTTATCCGATGGCAAAAGGCGATGCAGGCGTGTGTGTACATTGGTACACCCTATGAGGTAAAAATGTTTGCTTACTTGCCATTTCAATCTATTACTTGTACTTTAAATCAAATGTTGCTTTATGCTGAAAATTGCCTAGTGTAGACCTTCCTTTGATACATGAATGCATCTAAATATTCTTTTGCTTGTAAGACTTGCAGTACAATTGTACTCAACCCGCTTCTTTGCCTTGAGAGAGGTTGATCCCCAAGGGATCAACTATTGTGAACCGACTTCATTCGGACTGACGGCTAGCTTGGAGTTTCGGTCGAGTTGCCTTGTGGGTAAGGGCACACGGTCGGTTTTTCTTTAGTGCCATCTTATGGCTATGTTTCATTGCACTCTTAGTACTTTTATTTATGCTATTTGGCTGGTCGGACGTATGTATGGCCGGAGATGTTATGACTTTATTGTAACCTTTTGTGACTTGGTAATGATCTATTGTTGTATGGAATTGATATTGATATTATTTTGTGAGCGGTGTGTGTATACCGCTCTGGGAGGTATACAATACATCGAGGGTGGGATATTTGGTTTGTAATGCTAGGACCAATGGATGGTTAAGTATTACAAGTTATATACCCCGGGCTCTCACATGTTCCCTAGTATATTACTCACTAGGGAAAACGGGGATTTCTGGTAGTGAGTATAATCTCTAAATATAATCAACACACGAACATCCCATTCGTGACACAATTCATTCCATAACAAATTAACACGCAAACTTCACGTTCATGATAACATTTCAGAACTAAACAATCTAACATAATGACGGAACATTTCCAACCATAACCCAAACTTAATTTCTCATAAGCTAACTATGCATGCTTTCCCACAAGCAATGTCCATAACTAAGGACACGGCTATTCGAATAGATTTATTTCTCTACAGAGTTGTACAGTTTTACCCACACGGTATGAATACCTCGTACTGTCGCCATGCACTCTTCCGAAGGAGTGTGACTGAGATATCATAACGAGGTCGTTACAATGTCATGTCCTAGCTATCAACCCACCTGAGGATCAGAATCCCCATAGCAGAGTGTAAGTAAGTCCCTTATGCAGCAACCCGGCATATGCAAACGACCCTTAAAGGCATGAAAAGAAAAATGTAATATGCCCCCACTAGATTGACAAGAGGGCCATTAGACCTAAACAACAACAATTGCCAATCTAATTGTGTTTTGATAGCTAACACACAACAAATTATTGAGCCAAGCCTTCACCATTATCCCGGCATGTGGTTGTACGTAAGACTTGGCTCATCACACCTGAATAGGTCCTCAAATTCCCAGACAGGGCTACATGAATCCGGGACCACCCCTTCATCACCTTATCACCCGTCCAAGTTCAACACACAACGATAACCCATCCAACAAGTTCATAATAATCAGATTCGAAGATCTGGACATTTTTCTCAAATTCAACATAATCAAATCCATATGATCCTCAAATTTTATTAAGATTCGATTCAATCCATCGGCCGACGGACTAACTCCATCAACCGTTATCGACTACAACTACTAGCATGGCTAAGCAATGTGCTACAAATTAGCAACCATTCCCATATAACATATATCCTTAATCATTCAAGGTAAAAAGGGTAATCAACATTGAAAGGAGGGCCAATGCAGCAAGTAGGGAATTAACTACTTCTACCCATAAACATACTTTTCAAAATAGCATGCAATTGAGAGATTAAAATCATACAAAACATTTTCAAATCAGTAGGAGCAATATGAACAACAGGAGGGTGCTCGCACCTTTTCAGTACCACTTGTTCATTCTCAGGTTACACTCATGAATACGTTCGTATCGTCGAGAAATATTTCGAAAGAGCGATAATGCAATAAACACCAAATAAGCCGAAAATTCAAATTGCTCAAAAATGCATTAAAATTATACAATTGGTAGATCATGATTTTTTATGAATTTAGGTGAAAGATTCATTCCATTCGAAGTTAGTATGTGAAAGTTATAGAGGTTTGAATATTAGATTTTCTAGAAAATCCAGAAAAATCCAATCGGTTACTGTTCATCCTAATTTAATTATTTGGCCAAAATTTGTAGAAAAGTAGTGGTAAAAAGGATTACATAGATAAATAGAGAATAATTTTATAAGACCAAAATAACTGAGTTTATCTCATTTTGAGTTCTAAAACATTTTCTATGAATTTTCAAAGTTAAAAGTCTTTTCTAGTTCAAAAATAACTCAGTTTTGGATCACTCTCCACAAAATATATTTTTTGTGAAAGTGGGTAGTTTGAAACCTATTTTAAAATAAAGTTCACTCGAAATAAAAATTATCAAAATTGGTTTTACTCATTTTAGAGTTAAAATGAATTAGTTAAGCATTTTAGAAGTTAATTGTATTTTCAGTGTACATAATAAGGTTTTCCAGATTTCCTAACGTTTTCATTACTTTTCCTACCGATGCCCATTCTAGCCTTGATTGCTTCTGGCGGGACCCGAGTCAAGTGTTGACTCGGTCAACATTGACCATCCCGACCGAAAGACAACAAAAGGCGTATTTAAAATCGCCTTCTACTAACAAACACGTGCCTCGAGATAAGCGTATAGAATCGTTTTCGTAAGGAAAACATCTGAATTCAACTCTCGCTATCACTAAAAAGCGGTCAAGAGGCCATATGTCAAGGACTCAAAGTCTTAAACGGATTTTAATTAGATTTCTATACATCCTTATTACACGTAGGGTCCACCGGTCATACACAGAGTACTTACGCGATTTAAAACCTAATGGCAGATTATCACCTTAATGCAATGGTGGCTCGACGGAGCTCGCCATGAGCGCACTGGCGATGATGGCAGCCAATGCAGTTGTGGCTCTGAAGTTTCTACGAGGGCTGGATCTGGTGCGGCATGATGTTGCGAGACTGTTGGCGGTGACGCGGAGCCCGATGGTCATCGGTGGCGAGCACCAGGTGATCGGAGGTGGAGACGAAGCGGTCGTTCACATGGACCAACTGCTCCGGTGGTCCAAGAGGCTCGGGTAAGGGTGCATCAGTGTCACCTCGCCTCCAGGAACATGAATCCGGGCTCGATGAAGGCGGAGAGTCACTGTGGTGGCCGGAGCATGGGTGATGGCCGCGCGGCAATGGAGCTTCACGGCGACACGCTCAGCCTGGCAAAGAGAAGGGGTAGGGAGCTCAGAGGAGAGATAGTAGAACCCCCGGAAGCTAATGGACACATCAGTTGGGGAAGAAACTCACCGGAGCAAACAAATTGCTCGGTGGTGGCGATTTACTGCAGTTGAAGAAGATGACTCGGTTCCCCCTTGATCTTTGTGACGAGGAGCAATTGAGCAGCAGATGAGTTCAACATGACAATGCGAACACGAGGGACAAAGTGTGAGGACCGAGACTCACGGTGCTCGAATGGTGCGTGAGCTTCATGGAGCATGCCGGTGATGAAGAAGAGATGCCGTGGTCAAGGTGCTACATGAAACCACAGGCTCAAAGCGGGAAAAATGGATCGGCGAAGAAAGCGAAGAAGGTCGGAGAGGTCATGGGTGAAGCTTACGGAGGAGGCGGGCGAGCCTCCTCTCTTCCACGTAGGAAGAGAAGTGGCGAAAGTGAGGGCAAGATGGAGTTTTATTGACTCGAGGGGCGAGAAAGGGATGGCGTGAGCAGGCGATGCACGGGATAGGTGGAAGAGGCGGTGAGACTACGGCATTGCACCGCATAGATGAAGCCTTGAGCTTCCACGGCGTGTGGCGCGAGTTCTACGAGAGGTTGAAGAAGAGCGATGAAAGGCGGGCCTGCGGCGGCGAAAAAAAAAATGAATGGGCGCGGTGCAACTCAAAGCGGCTCGGTTGGTGCGATCGGCACTAGGGTGTTCGATTGAGAATAGGCAATTTGGGTTTTCATGGCCGTTTGGGTGGTCCAATCGGCCCGATCAATAAGGAATATTAGATCAAAATTGGACGACCGAGTTTGAGTGGCGTTCGGATGGTCGAACGGCCCCTCCGTTAGGCCCTCCGATCTTGATCGAGATGGTCACTTATCTTGATCGCGTTTAAGCGGTTAGGTGGAGCCAAGTTGGTGCGTCGAGGCTCGAGCGAGTGCGGTCGAGCCACGGTGCTAGCCCAAGTTTTTAAAACAATTGACCGAAACAAAAGGGTTTGACCAAGGCTTTAAAAATAGGAATAAAATTCCTAAAATTCTAAAATAAATCAGAGGGGTTCCTGGGACATCCTAGTACTCAAATAAAATTTTAAACATCATTTTTCAAGATTTATTTTCTTAGTTTAAATTCAAACCTAAATTAGGTTATTGATTTGTGTTTGAATTTTACGTGGGTTGAAAAGGGTTCCAAAAATTTTGGAAAAATTATATTAATTCATGATGATTATTATAGTATTTGAATAAATTATTTCCAGAAGATGAACAAGAGTTTTTGTTCTTGTTTTCTTTTGGAACTTATATTTGAGTTGTAGGTTTAAACTTTATTGAGATTTTCCCAGTGCAAAAAAAAATGATGCAAAAGTTTCCAAAATGTCATGCATGCTGATAAGATGCATACTAAATCTCATTAATAAACTTGGGGATGTTACAAAAATTCAATTCTAGTCTAATCAGAACAAGCTTTCTCCCAAGTGGGAAGGTCCTTAGAGAGTGGTCGAAGTTATGCGACCAGGTTCGGTACGACTAGCAATGGAAGACGGCCAAATTCTCTCCAATTCTTGGAACATCGACCCGATTCACATAAATTTTATGTATGGCGACTAACCCTACAATAAAGTATCGAGTTATTTCTATCTTTATTATCTTACTTTGAGTAGTCTTTGTGGCACTTTTTGACCATTCACAGTGTGGTCGTAGGTCCTCCTACGACCAGTGTCTAGTCGTAAGTTTTTCTACGACAAAACCCAGGTCATAAGTCCTTCTACGACCAGTACCCAGTCTTTCTTTACACTGGTCGAAAGGATGGTAACATCACCTAATCGAAGCATTTCCTTTCTGCACGTAGTCCTGCCCACTAGAAGGAACTTCCTAGTGTTGACTCGTTCCTCCCTTTTTGCTGCTAACACAAAGAGCTTGGGTTCAATACACATGGTTGAAATATTTTTAAAGCTAACTCTTAGTACCTTAGTTTATTTCTTCATTTTTCAAAAATACTCTAAGCATAGTACACTTTTGTAATTTATTTGACCACTTTTGGTAAACTTGATTCGTTCAAACTGGTCGGAGAAAGACACAACACCTAGTCAAAGTATTTCCTCTCTACGTGGTCACCTTGGAAGGAAATTCCTAGCATCATCTTGTTTCTAACTCTTGCTACCAAAGAGAACCTACCGAGTGCCTTTGGAATAGCTCAAGCGAATTTTTAAGGTACTCTAGGCGTTTGTCTAACTCAAGTTGTCGTTCTTGATTGGATTAACACAGTCGGAGATGTTAACATCACCTAGTCAAAACCTTTCCTTTACTTGCGTAGTCATGCACACTAGAAGGAACTTCCTAGTGTCAACTCATTCACTAAACCTCTCTTTTTTTTAAGAAAACTCATTTCACACTATTTACTTAGTTTATCTAAATAAACTAAGCAAATAGTCGAGAACTAGGATAAAATTATTAATATGACTTCAATTCTTAGTCTTAATGTCTTTTTCCATTCATTATCTTACGAGTTACTAACTACTCGACAAGATGATTTTCATGAAGAAGAAATGATTATATATATCAACAACAAAAACTTGTCTTTACAAGTTCCTAGTATAAACTACTTTGACGACGGAGACCCTATTTGCACCTCCTCTGTGACTTCCTTGCTGATCGACTGCATATCTTCCATCAACCGCTCTGCTTCTGCTTCAAAGCATTCGAAGTCAACTCTGATTGCCTGCAGATTAAGATTGGGTTCATGAGCTTTAAGTTTTGCGAACAAAACTTATTGCGTATTGCCCTCTTTTATCGAATCGGCTTGGTTGGTCTTGAATAGTCACCAACGCTTGCAAAGACCCGACTTATTCTCCAATAGTACTCGTGTGAGCAATCATTGTGTATTCACGAGGAGTGACCTCCTTAGCACGTATCCCACTGAGTACATTATTCAGGAGAGAAATGTTATCCTAAAGGTTGATCTTCATCGACTTCATCTCCAACTGATTATGAGTCGAAGCCTCATGGAGTTATTTTATTTCGACTGCTTGCTCTGCAAAGAGTAAGACTAGTCAGATAAAATGACCCCAAAAGAAAAACAAAACTGGTTGCAGGTAAAGACTTGCTTACCTGCAAATCGAGAATCAAACTTCTTGACTTCAACGTCATGAGAGGCAGTGCTCTTTGCGTAGCGCACCTCCCACGACTTGACCTCCTGAACTTTTTCTTTGGCGATACGAGAAATCTCGTGAACAACCATGGTCTTTTCTTTGACCTTGGTTTCGAGCTTCCCTATTTCAACCTCTTTTTCTGAAAAGGAATAAGAGTTAGAAAAAGAAAAGAAGGTCATAAGCGATTTTAAGTTCAGCACTTACCGTTTATTCGTCCCTACAACTTTTGAATTGCAGAGTTTGCCTCCTGGAGCTTCTTCAGAAGGGCTTCTTTTTCTTCCTTTAGCTTTTTCGTCTCGACTTTCTTGTAGTCAAGCAAATCAACCAAGGTCTTTTCGTCGCTCTTGAACCTACAGAGGTAAAGAGTAGATATGAGCATAGAACAAACGGTCGTAAGTCTTTCTACGACCGGTACTTAATCGTAAGTTTTTCTATGATAATCCTCTGGTCGTAAGTTCTCCTCGACCCGATTACCTAATCATAAGTTTTTCTACGACAATCCTCGGTCATAAGTTCTCCTCGACCCGGTACCTAGTTGTAAGTTTTTCTCGACAATTCTCACGGTAAGTAAGTCCTCCTACGACGATATTTAGTCATAAGTTCTTCTCGACAATTCCATGAACAACGTGCAAGTGGTCGAAACATAAACGACTACAAGTAATAGTGACTTGCCGTCTCTCCGTCTTCTCACAGAGTTCCGCTTTCTCTATCGCTGACTACACAAGTTGTCGATTGTACTCTACTTGATGACAATTTGCTCTAGAGCTCTGCATAAAGAAAAAGCGGTGATAAGCGAGAAAAGCCACATATATAAATGTTGGGTAACAAGCACTTACGTTAATGCTCGTTTGAGCAAACATGGAAATGCGCTTGTAGGGTTCTTGAGTTCATCAAACTCTTGAACCCGATTCCGCCACACATTTTCGAGACGCTCGTCATTGAAAACATTCCCCTGTTAGGAATGTCCTTGGGGTGGAAAACTCGGTTATGTGACTGAAAGCGAAGACCCCTATGAGCGGGACGAAGAACTCAGAAAAAAGTTGGCATATTCTTCTTCTTCTTATTCGGTGACGGCAGCTCCTCCTTGGGGACTGGGAGGAACGTCTACGACGACTTCCTTCCCGGTGCGGTGGCCCAACAATCCATCGTCTTGGCCTAATGCCTTCGTTGCATCATGCGCCATTTTCGCCTCGGCCTCCACGACCACTCCCGTAGTCGCAGTTGCTTCGGCAGCAACGACTGCTTCCGCCTCGTGGACGATGGACAACCCTTCGACCACCACCACTGTCATTTCTCTGACTGTCGGAGAAATAGCAGTGGATTCCTTGATAGGAACGTCATTGAGGGCTGGAGGAGTCGGGCTAAGATCATAAAAAGAAAACATGTCAAATGGTAAAAAGCAAAAGGTAAATGATGTGCTTATACTTTTGTCTTTTTTCATACCTTCGTTTCCTGGATTTGATCTTGAATTTGGAAGAAACCTTCCCTAAATGAGATTCCTTCTACGTCTGGTCGAAACTCAAGTTGAGGAATGGGATCAGCCACGACCACGTCTAGTTGTGGGTCTTGAACGAGCACTACCGCACCTTGAGCCTCCTGGCTCTCAAGATGACCGAGACCTATCTCGACCACCCTAAGGGCAGCACTACCCTCAACCATAGGCACTACTGGTAGGGCTGGAAAAATAGCTCGAGGCTCGTGAGCCTGCTCGGACTCGTCATGGCTAGGCTCGGCTCGGCTCGGGCTCGTGAATTTTCGAGCCGAGCCTGAGTCGCTCGCGAGCGGCTCGTCAGGCTCGTTTGGCTCGTTCGTCTCCTGCTGCCCCCAAGTCATCTCGAGTCGGCTGCGAATCCCTACTAAATCCCCAGCTCACAGCCTTACGCCCTTGCCCTCACGGGAGTCACGGCCTCACCCCACCCGATCCCCTTCTCCCTCCTCTCCCTACGGTCATCCTCTCGATCTGCCGCCGCCACCCTCTCCATCCATACATCCGGCTTTCTCTCCACCTCCCGAGATCCATTTGTCGGCCTTTCGAGCACCGATAAAAACACCGTCTGAGCAGCCACCCGCGCCTCCTCCGCCGCTCTCTCCTCTGGACTCGCCGCCTCCTCGGCCGCTCACTCCTCCGGACTCGCCGCCTCCTCGGCCGCTCACTCCTCCGGACTCGCCGCCTCCTCCGCCGCGACCTCCGCGCCAAGGTGCTCCGCCGCCACCCGCCACTCCTCCTCTCCCTACGCTCCACCACCGCCTCCCTCTCCTCCACCCCATCCATGATCCATCCGTTCCCGACACCCTCGCGGGCTGCCTCGCCATGACCTCGCCGGCGTCATGCCGCCGCCGCCGCCCTCAGAAGCCTGCCGCGCCCTCGCCCGCCTCGACCACGCCATCGGCCCGTGGCCTCGCGGTGCGGAGCTGCCAGTTCGACGCCCGTCGCCTCACGGTCGCCAGGTCCGATTCATCCACTTGGCGAGATGAAGATTTTTTGTTGTGAATGATTGAATGAATGCTCTTTGGTTGTCGCGATCAGATTTTTGTCTGATTTTTTGTAGATGTTGATTGTCTTGTGAATGTGAATGAGCGGAAGTCTTGAATCACGGAACCTCTGGCTTATTGTTCTGGCTCGCGAGGCTCATGGCCGGCTCAGCAAATCTTCGGCCGAGCCGAGCTACCCTCTGGCTCGTTGGTAAAAGCAGAGTCGAGCCGAGCCGCTTTCTTTGAAGCGAGCTGGCGAGCTTTGGCTCGGCTCGGCTCGTTCCGACCCTAACTCTTGGTGCGATGGTTTCCCTCACAAAAACATAAAAACTCTTCTAGTTACGCTTTTCTTGTTGTGACAAAGCCATGGGAGGTAGAAACTACGAAAGTCTTATTGTCATAGTAGAAGGGTACCTTGGTCTTAGGGGCTTTGTGTTTGAGTGCTTCAGTTGCTTCAGCCGCCTTTGCCTTCTCTGTAGCAGCCATGTCTGCAACAAATTTTACAAAGGGCCCGGTTAGAGCAGCAGACCTTGAACTTGAGCCTCCCTTGTCGGCGACTTTCACGAGCCGACACTTTTTGTCCGGAGGAGCCTTTGCTTGCTCCGCCTCTGTGCCAACGACCATCAGTTTGACCTCTTCGTCGTCTTAATGGTATTCTATGCCTACTTTCTACAGAAGTCGGAAAAAGAAATATTACTAAGTAGTCATAAGTTTTTCTACGACAATCCCCTGGTCGTAAGTCTTTCCACGACCAGTACCTAGTCGTAAGTTTTTCTACGACGATCCCTTGGTCGTAAGTTCTTCTACGACTAGTACCCAGTCGTAAGTCTTTCTACGACTACAAGATCCTAAAGATGAAATCAATTCTTGATTACCTTTAGGCGCTCCATCTTGTCCTCTGCGGACAAGACTACCAGGATTTGAGGAGCCACCACATTGGGTGGCGGGGATTTCTCACAAATGAGCTTAACTCGAGTGTCAATTTCCGCTTGTGAGAGATCTGCAAGAATAAGTAAACTTTCAATAGCCAAGTTCAAAATCAACAGAAAGAAGACTAACATTGAAAATTTACTTACCCTTCTCATAATCCCTAGTTGGGTCTTTTGGCCCCGAGTACCTCCACCTAGGATGAGCCCTCCTCTTCAAAGAGCTAATACAGCGCGTGATGAAATCATTCACCATGTGTCATCTGGTAAACCCCTCTTCCTTCAAGTCCTTAATGGCTTGAATGTGAGGGGCGATCCGGCCAAGATCCCCGGGAGTTGAATCCCAGGAAGAATTCTTCTCAGCGGCAATCCCAGTGAAAGAGAGGCTGTTTTCTCTGGTCGTCTCCCAGTAGAACCACCTCTTCTTCCACCCTAGCCATGACGACCAGGTGAACATCTGAATGTACTCCTTCGACTTCCCGTCGTGGAGCTTGAACTCTGACTACCACCGATTCCGTAAGCTTTGGTATTCCGTAGAAATCTTGGAATAAGCGCAAGTCGACCGGAATCCCTAGGTATGCCTCGCACAAGTAAACGAACATGCCCAACATCGTAATGGAGTTAGGAATGAGGTTTACCAACTCCACCCCGAAGTGTTCGAGTACGAGTGTGAGGAAAGGGTGAGTAGGCAATCGAATGCCACACTCACAGTACGCCTGGAAGACATGAATCTATCCAATCTCCCCTGACGGCTAATGTTGCCTAGTCAATCCACTTGACAAACTCCCCCTTTGGGATCTTCTTGGTGGTGACCAGAGCCTTCATCTTGGTCGCATCTATCTCCGATTCGGTCCACTGGGAAGCGGCTCCAGCGATCTTTTTCAAGGGAAAGAGATTTGGATTGAGAAAGGTCTCAAGGAGGAGCACCATTTGGTTGATGACGGAGAATACAAGAGCTTGATGAATAGTGAAAGCGATTTGGGGAAAGGTAAAAAATCCTAACTCTCACCCACGGTAAGTTTTTATAACCACGCGCCTGATTTAAAGACGTGGCAACCCAATAGTTGACACCTCTTCAGGAACCGCTCCAGCAGATAGGTCTATGAGAGTCGATTGAGATTCTTTAATTTGTCTGTTCGAAAAAACCGAGTCTGTCTTTACACCTCAAGCAAAATTACCTTCTTGACCAAGTCTATTTCTGGTCAAATGAAACAACAGTTGGAAAGGTCTTACTTCCGATTACAGTACTAGGACCACTTTGTGGTCAAAAGATTTTCTACGACTACCTTGTAAGTCATAAGATTTTCAACAACTTTCTTGACCAAGTCTATTTTTGGTCAAATGAAATACCGGTCGAAGAACTTTTCCTTCGACCACCATTCTACAACCATCTACTGGTCGTAAGATCATCTATGGCTCCTTTTCCAAGTAAGTTATTTTCACTTGAAGCTGGGGGCTAGATGATGAGGATCTAATAATCCTCATTTAATTATTTATCTGTATTCCTTATTATGGATAATAATACCGTCATATGGTTCTTGAGTATACCCCTTAATGTTCATAAGGGAGAAGCTGGATGTCGTAAGTCCTTCTACGACT
This sequence comes from Phyllostachys edulis, assembly GCA_036346405.1. Lineage (NCBI taxonomy): Eukaryota > Viridiplantae > Streptophyta > Magnoliopsida > Poales > Poaceae > Phyllostachys > Phyllostachys edulis. Next base: position 33,641 of record JAYEVD010000325.1, read on the forward strand.
ACCCCATTGTCGTAAGTCTTTCTACGACTAGCTCATGGTTGTAAGTTATTCTACGACCATTCCCTAGTCGTAAGCTTTTCTCGACTATCACGATCGTAAGTCCTCCTGATTGATACGTGGTTGTAAGTTTTACTACGACCACCACCTGGTCATAAGCTCTTCTACGACTAGTCTCTAGTCGATGGGGCTTACAAACATGTGGGCCTAGTCGATCATGGAATCTTCTACACCATATCTAAAGATATAAGCAGTTAATTATGTTGTTATTCTCTAGAATATTAGCATGATTTAACTCTCTATCCTGGTGATAACTGTCTGGCGACGTGAGAACGTTACTACTCATACAATAATCTCCAGTGATGGCTTCAACATCTAAAGCGTTGAGGCACCCTTTAGACTGGAGAAACGGCAACCCACTTAGTCTTGTATAAAAGCGGAATCATCGAGAAGAGAGGCATAATCGGGAAGCGAAGACATTACACTTGAGTCTTTCTCTTGATTTGTAACCAGCATACTCAATATATCCACATAGGAGTAGGGTTGTTATTATCTCCAAAGAAGGCCTGAACCTGTATAAAATCCATGTGTCATTCTCTCTACATGATTTGAGTCTTGGAGACCCTCCGAATCAAACTATCATTATGTAAAATCAATTCTAAAACACCGACAGGATGAAAAACTTGTCGGGCTCACCTAGCCTTGAAATTGGAGTTTTCCTTGGTGGTCGTACCTAGTGTTGTTAATAGGTGGAGGTAACCCCAACAAAAATTAAGTATAAGGTGGAGGTAAGCTTCACTATATTTAATATTGCACAATTACCCTCTTTAATAAAATGCGATTTGGTTAAAATGCTAAGTGATGGGAATTTCTAGTTATGGTATTTGAAAATGTTGCTTTTGTTGGAAATATGCCCTAGAGGCAATCATAGAGATGATTATATTTCATTATGTTCATAATATTTGATAATATGTTATCCTGTTCCTTGAATGACTCATTGGTTATGAAGATTAACAAGTATGCGACTTGTTGTTGAAACTCTTTTAACTTATATGATGTCGTTTCGAATGAATCCCTAGTCGGATGTCAATGGTCGGAACACTATTAACTCTATCGACCATCACATTATATTGATTGATGACCATGTTTCACCGGTCATGGATATAGGGATATCAAATCAATTAAATGTGAACACATGTTAGAGAACATGGGGTTGGATTGATCCACCTTGAGACACTATTGAGATTGTTATGATTCTATGTGTCATTAGTTGGTCTCAAGCAATGATGATGTATAATCCTTAGACCTGAGATCAGCATGGTTTCCTACATGTGTAATAGCATTCTTAAGGGTTGCGAAACACTGCTCATAACTAGATAGTTATAAAGGTAGCTTTCGGGTATGCTATGAAACATGCAGAGGAATGCGACTGGTCAGATATGGGATTTGCCCCTCCTAACATAACAGGAGAGATGCCTCTAGGCCCCTCATTGTGGTTGGATAAAGTAAGTGCATGGCTATGCCACTAGTGGTCGAAGTGTTCGACCACGTGAAGTTATCCGACACTCGATCGAGAAAGTATTGAACAGTCCATGGATGACACAATATCTCACCTGGAGTTCAACCAGATATCGTGAGGCAAAGAGAGAATACTTGAGTAGGTCGCTTAGTTCGATCAGTTACGGACTGGTTGTAAGGAGATACGAGCTTGTCATAGACTAGTCGAACGTAATCACAGAGTAGTTGTAATCTGGTCGTAAGGAGTTCTGAATGGTTGTGATAGAATAGGACACAGTCGTAAGTGATGAGGACTTGGTCGTAAGTGATGAGGACCTGGTTGTAGATCATATTGCAATAAGGTTCGTCTGATATAATTTGTGTGTATTTAGGAATCGCTATGTTTTGTTAGGAACCGCTAACGACTCGTGGTCGGAAAGGGTTTCTGAGTCACAACCGATTATGCATAAACCTAATGGGTCACACACTTAACGGGTTGGAACAAACCAGTACGGATACGATTCGTAAAACTTGTTCAGATAGGATCCGTCATGGGCACTATATAAGGAGATACTTGAGGCTATTGGGAGGGAAACGAGTTAACGTGAGTTGCTCCACCGAAACCCTAGCCATCATCTTCCTGAGAGCTCTGCCGTGCGACTTGGTGCTAGCACATCGGCGTACGGTTGTTCCTTCCCTAGATGTGTGGATACCGTAGAGGCGCTATTGCGGTTGCTGTTGCGCTTGAGGACGATCCGCTATCTTCATAAGGAACTGCAGAGGTTGCTGGAGGAGATGATCAATCAGCGAGGATGTTAGCCGATCGACTACGACTACTGCAGCGACATGTTCGACGCTAGACGATCGACTACGACCACTACATCGACACGTTCTACATTGGACTAGACTACTCCAACTCTTCTTCCGCTGCTCTGCGCGTCTGGTGGTAACGATCTGTGATCTTCTACTTGCATGGATTCCTGGTTTACGTGATAGAATTTTTGAATTGTTAGCTAGCGTAGCCTACCCATACCCCAACAGCTTTAGCAAATAAAAGAACCCGAGCCATCCTTGTTAAGCCTTGCATATATTATTATTGTATTATGTGTATTAGCTCGTGAGCACGATTGTTTGTGCTCACTCTCGCTCTCCCCAAAATCCTCAGAAACTATGAACCAAGAACACTACGCGTATTTCGAGGATCTAGATGTTGATGGCCAAGAGCTAGGTCGCGAACGCCTGTTGGCTGTCTGTGGCCGTGTCCTTAGGGTCCCACCTGGATGGAGTTTTCCATTTCCGAGGCTGATTTTTATTTATTTCAGCCTGATCGGCCCATGAGTAAGTCTACTATTATATTTATGATTCCGCATGATATGTTTTTGATGTTCAGTAATGTAACTGTGAGCACTACACTTGATCAAAGAAATAGTGCGGTAAAAAATCACAGAGGATTTAGGATTAATAAAATCCATGGAGAAGAGCTTCGGCCTACTGCTTCGTGTGGACCGGCATGGAGAAGAGCTTCGGCCTACTGCTTCGTGTGGACCGGCGATGTCGGCCCGGCTGGTCTGATCCAGGCCCTCACACCGCCAAGTTCCATCTTCCCTGCAACGAATCTCTCTTTTCAGAGCGCGAAACGACCTCATTTTACCGTGTCTGCTTAGAGCATGTACAATGGGCTTATGTCAGCCGTCTATAACCATTGCCACATAGGATTTTTCTTGGCGTGGATGAAAGAGAATGAAGAGAGAAAGATCATCTACAATCACGTAGTCGACTATAGCACAAGAAACAAGAAAAGCATTAAAAGATTGTGTGTTCTATAAAGACAACTAAAAAGACAAAGATCTCATACCATTGTATGAGTTGTCTTTAGTCTTTGTCTACAAGTGATATGAATAGTTATTATAGGCATGGCTATACATCTGGATATATGCATGCTTATGCATTGCTGCTGTATATACGCCACAAGTTTCGAGTGTCACCGTTCGTACACGTGTGCACTGACGCGAGGCGGCTGTTGCCTAGTTACCAACGTGAAGCTAAAATTCATTAACTATGGCAACCGATTGCTGTTATAATTAACAGTTGTTCCGATCATCTCTACGGCGAGACATGCATGCACAGATCCGTCGCGGTAGCAAACAGAGGAGTAAATCGCTGTTCAATAGTACTGAGGAAAGAACAATAAAGATCGATCCATCAATGGTAATGGATGCTATCGATAAGGAGTTCAGGCCAGATCCCTGCAGAGAGGCACCCGATCCATATATCTTCGCGTCAATGATCGATCGATCCATATCTTCGCGTCAATGATCGATCCATCTTGGAAACTGTACTTCATACAAGCTAATGGTAATGGATGTGATCATGTGAATATGGATAGATAATAATTAGATTGATTCCCATAGCAAGGATCAAAGAACCGTTTCTAGAGGAATCTCTGCCGGCCAGCGATCGGTTACGAAATTTCGAAAAATTCGGATGAAATTCACATGAATTTACTTAAAAACTAGCTGAATTTCAAAAATTAAAATTAAAATTTACTAAACCAAAAAGAAATCGGCCGGGATTGGTCCTCGGTCTCCACCGGTAAGACCGGTTACTGGCTGGATTTTGTTCCTGCCCCATACTATTTACAATCTGCGACCGATGGATCCGTTTCCCTGTAGAGAGATGCTCAGAACAACTGTTGTAGTATGTCGTAACAACGGTCATTAGCTAGTGAGCCGTTGGTCCACGTGCAGACACACGCCGCACACTTGTTTGCGCTGTTCAATCCCAAGAATGGGCAAACCTAGCTAGAACAACGAGTGAACAACAGAAAGAATCGCAGAGAAGTGATGCAGACTGCACCGGACCGAATTCTAGCCAAACGGACCGGGCTGAATACTACCTTTTCATATCTCATCTGTAATTGTCTGCTACAAGATCGTAACCCTGTTTCTTGTTAATGAAAATGAACCCCTGATTCGCCAAAAAAAATAGAGAACGAATTCTAGATTTTCATCAGTGAACCCATAGTCTCATCCAAATACTATTTGGGGAAAAAGAATCAACAAATGGTGTTTTTTTTCTATTTTAATTTGGAGACAACAGCTGAGGAAAGAGAGAGAGAGAGAGAGAGCTGAAGCCGTCAGCCGAGGCAAGCAAACTCTGCAAGTTCTAACAGCTAACATCATCCTGCCATTCGTACGTACGTACGTACGTAATCACAGGCTACCAAGCTTCTGTTGGCGAAAGCGCCACGACGGAGGCGTTCTTGGCGGCGAGGCAGACGGGGCAGGCGTCCAGCCTGGGCTCGCACGCCTTGCACAGGCACAGGTGCCGGCACGGCAGCAGCAGCACCGACGCCTCGCGCTCGCCGCAGCACTTGCACGCCCACCTGCCGGCCGGCGAGCTGGCCGCGTCCTCCTCCTTCGGCGCGTCCTTCGCCTCGAAGCAGCAGGACTGGGCGTCGTCCGCGGCCGGGTCGGACGAGTCGCCAAAGCCCTCGGCGGGGGCGGGCGCGGCGCGGAGGAGGAGGCTGTCGAGGGTGGCGCGGAGGCCCGCGGCGACGGCCTCGTTTCTGCGGGCCAGGCCGCACCACGCCTGGCTCTCGGTGGCCTCCTGCCGGAGGCGCTCCTCCAGGTCCGCTGTGCGCCGGCGGGCCGCCTCCAGCTCGGCCTCCTTCTCTCGCAGCCGCCGCGCCGCCGCCGCAGAGGCAGCGCGCACAAGCGCCTGGCATTGCCTCTTCCGCGCCTGCTCCAGGCCGGCGCGCAGCCTCTCGCACTCCATCCGCACGAGCGCGTCGATCTCCGCGTTGTGCTGATAGTACAGCTCCGACACGAGCGCGTCAGCCAACGATGATTCCACCGCGGCCGCCGCCGCTGCCGGGCGCCCGCTGGTGGATGTCATCACGGACTCGACCAACCGGCTTGCCACGTACACCGCCGGTGAAGGCACAGTTGCCCTCGTCATACCAGGGATCGGCAGCAGGGCGGACGACGACACGTACTGCTCCGCCTCCCTGCCGCGCTTCCGCGATGCCAGCACCCCGCCGCCGCCGTTGCACGTCAGTTCGCTCTGCGCGCCGCTGACCACCGCCGCACAGTTGTACCCGTTGTTGGCCGCGGCCGCTGATAAGAGCGCGCCGTAATCCTGCATCGCCCGCATCTGCGCCTCGACCTCCTCGGCCGCCATCGCATTGCCGCGGGGCAAGCACGCCGCCGGGACGCCGGCGAGCCCGCCGTACTGCGCCTGCACCGCCATGTCACGGTGGTTGGGAGCTCAAAGAAAGAAGCCAAGAAGTCGAGGAAGAGGAGAGCAGGCGAGATGGTGTGAAGAGCCGAAGAGGGCAAGAGCTAGGAAACTGGCGTGGAGGAGATGGCTTTTATAGCAAAAGCGGAGGAGGTAGCGTTGTGATGATGCTACATGGACGGGACGGTGGTGGGAAGCAGCACCACAGGACAAGCAGCGGTGAGGTGATGCATGCACGGGGTTAGCGATTAATTGCTTGACTAATTAAACTAAGCGCAATAATGGCGTCCTTCCCTGTCTCAACGGCCAAGACTAGCAAATCCCGCGGTGTGCCCCCCGTTTCCTGCATCTCCACAGCCATGCACATGTATGAATCCGTTTACTACTAGGACTAGTACTAGTAGAAAGCCTATTCTAATCACTAATCAATCATCTGATGCAGTGATCTCTCTCGGTGTCTCCTTCTGTGCTGCACAATGTGGTATAATAAACGTGAATAAACAAACCATTGTATTATGTTGTGTAGATAGAATCAAAGCAGATGGGTTTAGTGGAGTCGATAACAAAAACAACAACGCGTGACATAAGGTGTGTTCCTTACTTCCTTTCCTTTTCTCCCACCATTTCCTGTAGCACCTTTCAAACTTATCAATATTGTTTCATACCAGTCGGTATAGTCGATATGTACTATTATGTCACCTCAAACGATATAGAGTAGCCCTACGTTTAATACCGGGTCTCGATATCTGACAATGTGGGCATACCAGTGGAATTGAAAATATCGTCTATTGAACTAATTGAAATATATGTTATATACCTATGTATTTGGAATAATATTACAAGTAAAATTTAGTGTACATACGATACACACACACACACACATATATATATATATAGGATAATGTCTAATAGGTATACTAAGGTGGAATTGAAAATATCATCTATTGAACTCACTAAAATATATGTTATATTTGATCTATTGCTTTGTATTTGGAATAATATTACAAATGTACAATTAAGCGCATATATATATATATATATATAAGGGGTACCGGAATGTATCGGTATGGCTCCGGAATAGTATCGGTACCTTTTGCTTTGTCCGGTACTCATCACATGTTTAATTATTACTAGCACCATTATTCTTTAATCTCGCCAGATTTTTTGTGATCTTTCTTGCTGCTGTGTTCATGGGAGGTTGGCAAACGAGGAGGCAACCACAGGGCAGGGCAGCACGTGGGGCCCACGCCAACACTGGCATTTTGGCATGTCACCAGTATGACTTGACTTTTATTAGGAGCAGATCCAGTACCCATGTTTGCTTTGCCGTGAAACTTTTCTTTCTTTTGATTTTTTTTTTCTGAGATGGAGTGATGGAATGGAATAATGGAGAGTAAGATGAATGGGTTGGCACGGCAGCGGCATGGGATGGGCCCGAGTCCGACGCAACCGGACGGTCAAACCACCGGGGACGACGCGCGCCAGAATGGATTCCACCGCTGCTATTCTCCTTTTCTTTAATCATCTCGTTAACCTAATCTAAATCCAGTCTAATCTGAACGTAATCTTGTTAATTAGTGTACGTGAGGGGCTGCTGGCGTGGCCTGGCCGTGCAAAGCCAATTATACAAGACAACAAGGCACAGGCAATTAGTTAGCTGGTGCCATATACTCTAATCGGATGGATCAAACCAAGATTGATTTGAGTTAATGTTAGTGCTGCAGCAGCATCTGATGAGCAGCGCAAGATTTGGTAGAGCTGTCTCCTTGGACCCGTATGGAAATAGGGAACTGTTAGCTCACGATATACTATTGGAATGCATTCCCAACAATATATCAGTTTCGTAAAATTTTAGTTGCTTAAAGTTTCAGATTTCGAGTTTGATGTTTCGACTAGGTTTCGACGCGTTTCGTGAAAAGTTTTTAAAATGTTTTACGTTATGAGTTTGATGTTACAAGAATGTTTCAACGTGTTTTTGTGAAAGTTTCAAAATGCTTTCAACGCTTTTCGTGAAGTTTGAGAAAGGTTTTAAGTAAGTTTCATAAAAAAATTGTAAGTTTCAAGAAGTTTCAATTAAAGGTTTTAAGGAAGTTTCAATCGCCTGAATGAGACATGATGAAACTTTTGAATTTCAAGCAAGCTTCACAAGTATTCAAAGTTCGAAAAGATTGAAGCTTAAAGTTTCATATGTGTTTCAAGTTTCAAATCCAAATTTTTAAATTTCAAAGGTGATATCAAGTTTCAATGGTTTCAAAATACTTTCGTCGCTTTTCATGAAGTTTGAGAAAGGTTTCAAGTAAGTTTTATTTTAAAAAATGCAAGTTTCAAGAAGTTAAAAAAGGTTTTAAGAAAGTTTCAATCATCTGAACGAGACGGGATGAAACTTCCGAGTTTCTAGCAAGCTTGACAAGTATTCAAAGTTCAAAAAGAATGAAGCTCGGCCTCCTCTCTCTATGGAACTTCATGGAGCTTGATAAACATGGAACTTGATGAAACTTACACAAAACTTACATGGAACTTGATCAAACTTAGATGAAACTTATTGAAACCTCAAACAAGTTGTCGGCCCTGCATGCCCACCTCCATCGTCGTTGTTGCTAGGACCATGCTCCGGCTCATTCATCACCATCGCTAGCATTGAGCCCACACGCTCAGCTGGCAGCTTGAGCACACAAAATCACCACCGTCATCTACATGGAGCCTGCGTGTGTGTGTGTGTGTGTGTGTGTGTGTGTGTGTGTGTGTATCGTTTGTAGTCCCTAGCCACTTTCGGGGGGTCGTGAGGGAGGATGACACAGCTGCCAAGGGCAACCAATCATCGAGCCCTGCAAATTCAAGAAGTAAATTTGCAAGAAAGCGTGGGACGGACAATTATCACGGATGTCGTCGATAGGTAATTGACTTGACATCAAAGAATGGTTGTCGCCGATACATGAAGCCATTGAAGTGGCTTCATGTATGAGCGACCAACCATTCCTTGATGGCTTCATGTATCGGCGACCAACCATTCCTTGATGTCAAGTTCAATTACCTATCGACGACATCCGTAATTGTCTCGTCCACGCGCTTTCTCTTGCAACTGCATTTCTTGAACTTGCAGCTCGATGAGACGATACCGTGGCATTGCCTCATCCTCCTCACGACCCAATCAAAGGTCAGACTATATATATATATATATATATATATATATATATATATATATATATATATATATATATATATATATATATATATATATATATGCTTGGTTTTAAAGGCATAAGCGACTCTTCGCTTGGAGGTTTTATAGAGATCGGGAATATAATGGTAGGGCGATATCGTGCACTAGGACGCAAGGAGGAGAACTTGACATGGGACACAAATCGAAAAGTTAATTGCAGCCAAGCCCCATCCAAACCACATCAATCCCATGTAAGCTAACCAAGCACAAAGAACCGGCATCAATAACCATCAGTACCCATCAGAGAGCATTAACAAAACCCACCATTTTGCCCCATTCATTTTTGTCAATCTGAACCCACAGCATGAACTAAGCAAGATGCACAGAATGCATATACACCAATAGCTCTCAGTTTACATCACAGAGCAAGGGGACTATTAATATGAACTAATTATCAATTCAATTTCAGCATAAGACTATTAACATCATTACAACACAGAGCAAGGAGGCTATTAATATGAACTAATTATCAATTCAATTTCAGTATAAGACTATTAACATCATTGAGCAGTTCAACAGCAAGACCAAAGGTGTCCAAACCCACCACACAAGTAATAGCCCTCGTCATCCATCGCGGAGCAAGGGGGGTAGAGACAGAGAGGGAGTAAGGTAGGGTGATACCTCAGTACAGCGCAACCACGGCGGCGACCCCACCACCAGCATAACCCTCATCCATCTCCTTCACCTTGCATAAATCACACAAACATCAAGACACAACTTAAGGCTCAAGCATAAAAATCAAACTCAACAAAAGACATTAAGCTAACAGATCTAAGGAGAATAGAAGGAGGATGGGAAAGCAAAGCCGGGGGGGGCCCGAGCGCAGGAGGCCGGCAGGAGAACCAAGCCATGGCGGCAAGCGACGCGAGCCAAGCCCAAGGTGGCGATCATCGTAGTTGTGGCACGCGAACTACACAAGACACTACTATCATGAGTGTCTTGTGCCTAAGTGGCAACAGGGTGGCGGCGATGTCAAGGTGGGAGAATGGATGAGACTAACCGAGTTAGGCGCGACGCAAACCCTAGTGGGTCCTACTAATAAAGAGATTTATCACAGATGGTTCTATTATAGACACTTCGGTGATAATTATCACGAATGGTTCCATAATAGAACCATCCATGATATGTCCCATATCACGAGGCGGTTCCATTATGGAATCATACGTGAAATGGTTTTTCTCAAGTATATTATCTTGTATATACACTTACATGACATGAAGAAATTACATGTTTATATGTCAATTTTGTCATTTAAATCTTGCTGAAAGTTTACTTTAACTATACATACATACACACACAGAGATATATATATATATATATATATATATATATATATATATATATATATATATATATATATATATATATATATATATATATATATATACATACATTTTGGAATTTTCATATGGCCAATCGCTTACAAAGATTCAAAAAAAAGTAGAAACCTATAAACAAACAAAGTTTTTCTAGTGGCGGAGGTAGGTGCTATCTCCGTCTTCAATATCAGTAGGCAATAGCGTTGGCGTCGGACGATTCGTGATCGAGCGAAGCTTGAAATCGTCCCACCACGACGCCTGCTCGAAAGTGTCTCCGAAGACCCTCGATTGTTAAACCAAGAAGAATTGAGCCTATAGGCTCTCTTTCCTTGCTTGAGGGTCTCGATGCAGTCGACTTCGATGCATCACCGCCTCGATTAGCGATCAAGTGATGGCAAGTCTCACGGAGGCGTGCAATGTCGTTGTGGAGGACCACGTCGATGACGCGTAAACTCACCGAAAATAGGAGATCACCGGAAGACGCGCGGAGGAGAATGTCAAGGCGGTGGAAAGTGGCCGCCACCGCCCGGCAAATTCTCTGACAGAGGAGTGAAGACTTTGTTGAAGCAGTGTTCTTCCGCAAGAAGATTCAACGTCTAACGAGAGAGGTGCTCGTCTGATGCGGCCAGTAGGCCATCAATGCGGCGACAAGGAAATAGAAGAAGCGATCATTTACGTTTTTTATAAGTACTAGATCTATATGTTGGGAATGATCATCTTTGATGGCGGATGATCCTTTTATAAAAACAAGGAATAAATTGAGCATGAGGCGAAGAGAGCGATCGGGAGCCGGCGGCATTGATGCGACGAAGAGACGCGCATCGGTGACGAAGAAACTCATCGGGCTTCAACTCGGTGTTGTAGCGATATTATCACGAGCGGTTATAATAAAAATCCGTGCGTAAATGTAGTAACATCACGAGCGGTGATGCTTCACAACCGCTGCGTGATGTTCTTTGTTGAAAACCGTCGTGATATGCGTAATTATCACAGAGCGGTTTTAGTAGTTATGAACCGTCTGTGATATTACATCTTCACGAGCGGTTTTTTGCGCGACTAATAACACGAGCGGTTTCTAAACCAAAACCGTCGTGATTGCATGTATCTGAGCGATTTTGGTCAACCGTATGTGATAAGGCGTCCAATATTAACTTTTTTGTAGTAGTGCGGCAGATGGGCCATTGTTTTAGGATGCGCATATGTGGCGACTAGATCCAACAACAGATGGGTATCCTGTTGTTTTGCATGGAAATGCTACAGTGTGTTTTAGCTTTTCCCCCAAGGAAATGCGTCCAGAACTCCAGTTGCAAATGGTTACTTTCTTGAACAAAAATAGTAATTTTTATGCTGCTATATTTTATCAGGGAAATTTCAGGCTTTATATGGAAGCTATACCGAGTATTGACTCACCGACATCTTGCTGGTATTATACTATGTTCCATAGGCTACACTTAAAAGGAAAAAGGTAAACAAGAGTACCTCGAAGTAATTAATTAATTAATCGCAAACGAAGGAGTTAAACTGACATGCATGGGAAATTGGAAATAAGCATTACTGACAGTCCGTACAGTTCCCTCCCTATGACCCGCATGCATGCGTACGCTGCAGGTGCAGGTACCAGCTGCTGCCAATCCTCTGCCTGCTGCTGCATCTCCCATGTGGCCATGTCCATCGGGTTTAGTATAGCCCCCTGATTAATTAATCCACGATGCCTTCTCCTCACAAAAGTGTCCACTTTAATCGTACTCTGCTCCTCGATTAGTTAATTAATCCGCCTATAAAGTTCGGCTTTGGAGCATAATTCTCGATTAGTTAATTAATCCGCCTAGAAAGTTCGGCTTTGGAGCATAATTCTCGATTAGTTAATTAATCCGCATAGAAAGTTCGGCTTTGGAGCATAATTAAAGGAGTAATAAGCAATTGGCTTGGCATGCGGATCCATCGATGCTAGCTAGGAAGCATGCGTGTGTAAGGTTCCTCGTGTCCCCGTCCAAATTACTAAGCGAGATCGGTGGAAAAGGCAGTTGGGCGACCAACCGTACGGCATATGACCGTGAAGCGAAGCATATACCGATCGATGTATAGGGAAAAACACTTCAACCCCGCGCGGGATCCACCGCCCACTGTCGCTTCGAGATTTGTGCCTGTATTTAGCAGTTAGCACCATGCATGGAGCAATACATGCTGTATTTCCTACGTAACCGTATGCATACGCCGGAAACCTCACCGCCGCCGGAAACCGCGCGCCCATATCGCAGCCGTCGGTGAGACTGCCACGAGCGCTACCTCGGCCATTCGCGAAACTGAGCTTCGTTTGGATATTTTCCGAAACACAAATCTGGCTCCATCTTCTGCACAAGAATACAAGTCTTCCTCTTGCACAATCACGTGTCCTGCTCTCCATTCCACATTGGCAGCAGCTGCAACCTCAATCACGTTAGTACCACCGTCGACCCCTTCTCACACATGTTGTTGCTCTTGGCGATGCCACGGCTAAGGATGTGGACCACACCACGACCTCCTGACGACCTTAAAGATGTGGTGTTCAACCCCACTCTCCGGTGACCCACAAGTAGTTCTCTCACTAGTGAGAGGCCTCTGTCACCGGATATGGTAGGGAGAAGGTGGTTATTGCCAGATCTAGTTGGAGAGGAGGCTCTTATCGTCAAATCTTGTTGGGAGGAGGCCAAATCTTGTAAAGAAGAAACCAACGTAGCCAGCAGAGTCCTTTCTCAATTTATTGCAAGGAGTGTTTGATTTTGTTGCAATCTATATTCTAAAAATATTGTAGTAGTTTATTTTTACAACTGTTTTATTAATTGCTTGTTGCAAATGGTTTCGCAAATTATTGCACACTTCTTTCTCATTGCTGCAAGCAACATTTTACTTTGTTGCAAAGTGTCTTCGCCACATTATAATTGTCGCATATACATTCATAAAATGTTGCAATGATTATAGCATCTTTGATTTGTTTTGGTTTTAGCTTTCGGCACTATAACTTTAAGGACGTCTTGTACGTAATTTGAAGTGAATTCTGATGAGAGACGCGTGTGATTTTTACTCCTCATTTTTCTGTGAGATTGAAATATATTTTGTTAGGCACGTTGAATTCTTTTATTGCAGTATTAGGTTGTTGCATGAAAGTTCCGTCCGACCGCTAGTCACCTCCATTATTTATGGATTGTCCGAGCGCTAGTCACCTCCGATATTTATGCATTGCAGTCGGGTTCGGTCACTGAGAACTCACAACACCAGCAGAGCCGTACGTCCTCCCGGACCAGCCACATTAAGTTACAAATGCTGAACGGCTCCGTGTATGTACGTCACAATTACCTTCCCGATGAAATAATCATCGATCCAGCCACCAGCAGATCTATTTCGTACACATCCGTCCAACGTACACCCGTGTACGTCTCACGACAGCAGTGGTGAGACAGCGTACGTGCGTGCGTGCAAGCAACAGTGACGCGACGTACATGTACACGGATCGACCGGAACCTCGCCGTTGGGACATGCCATGTGTAGTTTGGGCTAGCTTTGGCTGCATGCACGCCCGCTACTTCTGTCACGTCTCGCAATTAACGTGTACCCTCATCGACCTGTGGGCCGTGCCCTGCACCGCAGGACCGTATCATGCGTACATAGGCTACAACTAGCTACTGGCATTTCATAGCCGGCCGTACACGTACATGCGTGCGTGCGGACGAACGTCTAATGCATGTAGACCAGTGCACATGCATGCACAGGGCGATTGACGTGGTCTCGTACGTGTGTGCGAGTTTTGATTTATTTGTCTTTTTTTTACAAAATAGTAAATCTAGCGCGCACCTATCTAGAATCACAAAAATGATATTACGGTAGATTAGGTAAAACACACGTGTCCCCTTCCACGCTTTTAGTCCACGGAAGCTCTGTACCGTTCTCTCAGTTTGTGATAGACCACTTGTTATGACCCTAGTCTGCGACAGATGGTATGTGCGGGGGCACGTTAATTACCACAACGATTGAAAGAGCGGTAGGTGGTTTTCGCGGACTATGAACACGATAGGTGTTTGTTCATTTTATAATTTCATGCAAATGAAAACTACTTTTACTATTATAAATAAAAAAGTATCCATTTAGCCTAAACTCTTTAGCTTGGTACATAGCGCTACTAGTGGTACGTCGACGTGCCATGCATGCCAGACACGGTCGGTCGGCTGGTTACGCGTGTGCCCCATGCGCACGTTCGTTCTTCCCCCTATGTAGCCATGCATCTCGGCAAACGAACAACGCATCGCACGCTACCTGCCGTAGCTGCTTGTGCCCATCATGCATGCGCAAGCCACGCCTTAATTTCCGTTGCTTGATCTGCTCCATGGGCGACATCACAAACCTAGCTCCATGCATGTAGCAGGCCAGTTGATGGATGGGCTATATTATAGATAGCCGTGGATCGTACGAATGCACGTGTGGATCTTTTGGATGGATGTGTCGCGACGAGTGCACCTAGCTAGCTAGCACACGGTCGTGACAAGAAATGCATGAAAGGTTGAGCGGTAGATCGAGGTGACGTGTAAACGCTGCACGTACGAGTGCATGCGTTTAAAGAGACTACACGTGTCAATCTTTCCATTCCAATCTACGCACGCATCAATACTACTAGCTAGCAGCAGCTTAGCTAGCTACTACCTTATAGTTAGCAACCTATAGGGCTTTCCTTTGCGTGTTTAGGGAGACGGCCTAATCAAGCTAAGCTTTTACGAATATGCAGAGAGCTGTAGAGCCTATTTGGCACGGCTGGAGTTTTTTTTTTTTTTTTGAAATTTCAGCTTTTGGTTGTGTTGAACGGTTGAACAGCTGTGCTGGAGAATATATGGTATTTGATCGTCTGGTTTTTAGGTCGGCTGGCTGGAGCTTATGAGTGAGAAATGTTTGAAATACCCCTAAGGCAAATGATGGCTTGTTTGATGCCGTTTAATGAAAATTAACAGTAATTAACGACAACTAGTGACAATTTATGGCACTTTACGACAACTACCATAATTAACGATAATTAACGCAATTGATGACAATTAACGCAATAGACAACAACTACCGCAATTAACGACAACTGCCACAATTAACAACAATTAACCGCAATTAACGACGATTAACGCAATAGACCGCAACGAACAACAATTAACGTAATTAACGACAATTAACACAAATAACGATAATTAACAATAAATAATTATTACAATAAACAATTATGACATAAATAATTGCAATAAACTTTATTACAATACTACAACATTTTTTTTACAATAAACAATTATTGAAATAAATAATTATTACATAAATAATTCATTTACAGCAGAAAAAAGGGAAAAAATAAACAAATAAAAAAAGAAAATATGGTTACTGTTGGCGGCGGCAGCGGCGACAAAGGAGGAAGAGGGATGAGGGAGGAGCGGGTGGCGGCCGTGTCGGGCTCGGGAAGAGGAGCAGACGAGGACGGCGGCGTCAGGTTTGGGAGGATGTCGGGGCAACGCCGGCTCGGGAGGAGGAGGAGGAGCGGTGGCGCTGCGCAGGAGGAAGATGGGAGGTGGTGGGTCGGGAGAGAAGAGAGCAGAGTCTGAGGTGTTTGGGCGTCAGGTCAGGGTTTCAGCGGTCGGGATGGGGGTTTTGTGCAGTGGCAAAAGCAGGTAAATGCCTCCAATTTTAGGGGTAAAGTTGGAACGGAGGCTACGGAAAGCCGTGAGAAGCAGTCCCTCAAACGCTTCTAGCTTCTGGAAAAGCCAGTGATAGAAGCCGCCATATTTAGGATAGCTTCTGGCTTTTTCCAGCGAAAAGTCGAAGCCGTCCGAAACAAGACCATAGTACCAACTATTGGTAGGCAGCTAACCATGTAAGAGTGGAAGCCAACAATAGGTTGAATTGAGTTGGGTTCGAATATTGGATTAGGTCTACAGTTCATACGCTGCGCTGCGCTGTGCATTTTTGATCTAACGGCTGAGATTCACACTAAGGCACGCACCACCGTACATCTTTGCCTTTGCTCGCGTGTCCTAACGACTACCTGCCTGCATGAGAGAGAGAGAGAGAGAGAGAGAGAGAGAGAGAGAGAGAGACTATGGGCACTTCGTGCTACGCACCTAATTCTGCATTGCTTGCTTCCTCTTCCTCCCCAACCTTTCCAACCCTTGGCTTGGTTTCAAACGGCAGAATTTTTCTAGTTTCTCATATGTATTAAATTATTTTCTGTGAGATTCCTGTAAATCTTTTGTAAAATTCTTGTGTTCATGTGAAATTCTTGTAAGAATTAATGGACATTTTTTTTATCTTTTGGACTTCCATACATATACATGCACAAAGGATAAACGATAGTTGTAATCTAGTTGTAAGCAAAGCGTTGACCACTAATATATATTGTAATCTAGTTATAACACACAATGAAATTATAATATTATGAAAATACTATTCAAGACAAACATATACATATGATTTTTCACATATCCCATCGAAATATTTAAAAAGATATCGATAGTTGTGAAAGTTTGACTGTAGTATTCGAAACGAGATGTATTTTTGAGCATTGGGAGTATTTAATTTAGACCGCCGTTGCATGCATCTGCGGATTGCCTGCTGTCATCGATCGACGATCGTGCAAGTTTCCACGCGTTTGCGTGTGCTGAACTCCAAATGGCATGCACTCATGTTGACCCGGTTTCGTTCGGACAAAACGAGAGTAGGAAACAAAGCGAGAAGAAACAAGGACGTGATGCGTCTTGAACTGATCACCGATTAAACTAAGGTGACTCTCCACTTGCCTCTTGTGGAAGAGAAGAAGATATGGACAAGTATATATACGTGAATACAAACAAGTGACGTACGATCGATGCTTGCATCTTTTTCTTTTCTCGTGTTCTTGACGACGATGTATGCGTACGTGGATATATACGTCCAAAGGATGTGCCAGCTTCGGATATCACAAAGGGATTTCCCAGGAAATTTCGAAGGGAGATATATAGGTTCGCGTTTGCGTTTGCTTTCGGCCGTCAACGCGTTCGTCCAAGCTTGCGCGCGCGTAATTGCATGCGTATGCCACTATGTCAGTGAAGGCTGGCTGCCGTTGAATCAAGGGACATTGTTTTTCCTCTCCCTTTTCTCGGTTGCATTATTTGTTGATGTCTCTCGATCTCGATGCATGGTTCCAACTAACAGCTAACAGTTGCGCATGATACCTGCGCGAAGACAAGTTTGCAGGGGATTGAGACGCGTACGTAAGGCTGCACTTCAGCTATCTTCGACGTTATTCCAAGCTATCTAGAATTCTGGAAGACTTTCGTTTCCGTTCTTCAAGATGGATAAATATATGCTCTCTCTGATTCAAAAAAATAAGTCGTTTTTTTGGATATAATCACGTTGAATGGTCTCTAAGGTGACACTTTGATCATCAATTTATATGAAAATGTGTTGTTTCATATAAAAATAATTATACATTATGAAAATATATTTCATGATGGATCTAACAACACCAATTTCATGTTATCATGTTATCATGTATATATATATAGAAAAAATACTTTCTACTCCCGGGTGTAGTTACTCCCACTTTTGATATACCACCTAAAAGAACTTGACATACTCCTTTATCACTTTAGGTATACTCATATACTAATTATAAGATGCTCCAATGTGAACCACACGAAAAAATTGCAAGAGAGTCTATAGTTTTTAGCATATTTTGTAAATACCATCATATTCGCACATAAAAAGGAGTATGTCTAAAAAATTGTACATACCACACCCTGAAAAGGTGTGAATACCACATAGGTGGTTTTATATACTCGTATACTACACATACATACTACCGGTTGTGCAAAATACTCCCTATGTTGTGAGATACGGAATAGTGAAACTACACCGGAAGTAGGAAACACCCTATATATATATATATATATATATATATATATATATATATATATATATATATATATATATATATATATAAGGTTAAAGCTAAAAATATTTGATCGGTACAAATTCTAAAACGATTTATATTTGGAATTAGGGTAGTAGAGTACACACGTCATCATGGAAAACCGGGAATTAATTGAACGACGAAAATGCTATCTGTCAAGGAAAATGGCTTTCAGCTTGGCTGGATGACCAGGGCAAGGGCAGGCAGTGCATGCACATGAGTGGACATTTGCATATCATTGCACGAATGTAGTGCGGAATCTAATGGTGTAAACCTTGACCACGGGAACAAGCATTGTATCACTGGTCCACACCCACTTGCCTCCTGTCATGTCCTGCCTTCCCCTGCAAAGATGGAATCAATCACCAGCAGTACACATTACTACATTACATGCATGTCATCGTCCATGAATGTTTCCAGCACTGTAGTACGTACGTAGTACTACTGGTCCTAGCGCTATCCAGCCCCAGTACTGACCAAGAACAATAGTGTCCCTGTCAGAGAGAGAGAGAGAGAGAGAGAGAGAGAGAGAACAGATATGTGCTTGGGTCGTCCATGGCCACACGGAGCTAGCAATTCTTGTGGGCTCACGAGCCATAACTTTGACGGAAAGCAAAAGGCAAAAGTCTAAGCAGGTATTAGATTAAAGTGTGGAACTAGTAGTAGCATGACTAGGATCTTTTCAACCTTTTCCTTTGCGTACCGTTTCTGGTTGTCCATAACCATCTTTGTTACCGCATGCTATTCGTCCTACTTGACAGAGCCGGGAGATCCATAGATAACACGTCAATTCATATCGATAGTATCGTCTTTGCGCCGGCCATATGATAATATATGTCATCACATGGACGGTTGTACCTTGTAATGTTTGAACCGAAAGTTCATGAGTAATTCAGAATTAAACATCAGATTTTTGTAACTTTAGGTGTAGCATTTAGGCAAAGGTTAAAGTTTTCCATAAGAAACTTCCTAATTAACTTGAAAGGTGGAAAACTTGTTTGACCTGATGGATCGATGACATCGTATCAAAGGCTCCATTGGTAGTCACACTCGCGCTCAACATAAAGGGCGGGCAGATGGAGCCTTTTTCTCCTTTGTTCTTTTTCCCTTTCATTTCCTTCAATTCATCTAGGGCTTTCTAGCCGTACGTGTTAGGGACTGAAGCAGATATACACGAACAAAGCTGAATGATGCAATCAATCAATGGTCCCAGATCAAACGTATACATGCCCAATGCCTTTTGTGTCTGTTTCGTCTTGCTTTTCCACGGATGACACTGATCGAACATTTTGATCGATGTGCGTGTTCGTTCGGTGCCGCTCTTCCTGCTACGTACCTTTTGATCCTTTTCTCCCCCATCCCTTTTCCATCTTTTTGACGTTTCATAGATAATTGATGAGTTGGAGGTATCCTCTGTGAGACGTGTGAATCCACTGAACCATATCCTGACAAGCTATATATAAATGCTAGCCAGTAGCAATCTATGCATTGCATTGCAAGGTGGTCTCTTTCGTTGAGCTTTCTGCCGCATGCCGCCGATCTCCCGAGCTGTCCTGGCTACAAGAGCGTGTTGTTCCCGTCAAATTAAGCATCTTGCCTTTCAGACCCACACGTCTATGTGTATGCGACAGGGAGATGTGTACAATGTAGATGCATGCACGCCCATAAATGGTTTGGCAGATGACGATGATGGCTGTACTGTGCCCATTTGGACAAGTCTTATAGTGCATGGATAGAGCACATGGAAATGCTGGCGGTGGCTAGCCTCTACAATGGAAATTCATGGCTAGGGGTTTTTAGTCGCATGTTTATGTGTGAATTCATTTGAACAAATAACGGGAATTAGGCGTGAAAAGCTGAGAAAATTCTTTAGTTTTTTTTTGGGTATCCATTCGGTACAACTTTCCTATACCATTATGCAAATCATAAGCCAGAAGTTTCCAATAAAATTATATAAGAGCTAGCTATGCTAACCAAAAAAACAAATAAGAAGTTTGTAGACACACATCAATATCCGAAGATTATATATATCATGCCTAGCTATTTTTCAAATTGGATAATTAATTAGTTCCTATAGATAATTTAAGGAAAATTTCGATTCATTCTATTGCGTCAATTGCATTTTTGGTCCATGCCACTATTTTTTGGTTAATTTGTTCCACGCCACTGCTTCGCAAAATTTGTTCGAAAAATGCCACTGTCGTTACCCTCCGACATAATAGAGCCCTCACGGTGCTAGGTCAAAGTGTTTGATTAGGACAAATGACAGTGGTACACTTTCAATAAATATGAAAATGTTGTTGGAATCACCACGGATGCCTCTTCCTCTTTCTTCCTTCTTTCCCCTTTCTTCTCTTTCTTTCTTCCTCCTCTCTTCCTCTCCAGATCCTCCCCCTCCTCCTTCCTCTTCTCCACCAGAGGCTCTTCCCTCCTCCTTTGCTCTCCCTTCGGCTAAGCCAACCCAGATCCGACTAGGGGTTGCCGAATTCGGCCATCTCCGCCGCCGCAACACCGCTTCAAGCTGTCGGCCGCCACTCTCGGACGCCACCTCTGTCGTCACTTGGGCCGCCGCCACCGCACCACCGCTCCACCACGACGATCGCCTCATGCCGCCTCGCCTCGTTATCGCCGCTACTCTCGCCCACGCGTTGTTCGAGTCGCCGGTCGCCACAAGCCACCACCACCCCACCTCACCATCAGCCACGTCTCGCCGAGCCGCCGTGCTCGGGCTCGGCCGTTGCGTCCTTGGCCGCCGTACTCCAGCCGCCTCGGCCTTGCCTCGGCGCCCACGTCACCGAGCTACAAGCCGCTGCTGTGTGCCTCCTCTACTGCCACTCATGACGCCGCCTAGCCGTCGTCGCGCCATCGCCTGGGCGCGGATGTTGGCCGAGACGTGCTCCATGATGGTGCAGGCCCCAGCCTCCTCGGCGACGTGCACCTGGTCGAGGGTGATGACTTCCATGATGATGCCGCCGCGCAGCATTTGTGCCAGCCCCAACTTGATGGAGAAGGCGGCGGCGACCAGCTTAGAGGGCTCCACATCCACCTTGTTACCACCGCCGCCGTCGAGGGCCACAACGCCACTGCCGCTGCCATCGGAAGCTAGGAGGAAGGAGTTGCCCAATGCAAAAGCATGCATTTTCTTTGCCATGGTAACGAGAGGAAGAGGGGCGGTTGGGCACTGAGAAGAAGAAAAGGTAGATGATAGCATCAGTCATTTCTCTGGGTCAAACGTTTTGACCCAACGGTGTGTGTGGTCTATCACGACAAAGTGACTCCGAACATTTTTTGCTTTTGGGTGGCATAGAGCGAATTAGGCAAAGCAAAACAATGGTATAGACCAAAAATACAATTGACACGGTGGTACGAACCTAAATTTTCCATAAATTAATGATGACCTCTCCAAGGAAGAAGTCTGTCACGGCCTAGTTA
Source organism: Phyllostachys edulis (assembly GCA_036346405.1). NCBI lineage: Eukaryota > Viridiplantae > Streptophyta > Magnoliopsida > Poales > Poaceae > Phyllostachys > Phyllostachys edulis. The sequence goes on from JAYEVD010000325.1 coordinate 55,290, forward strand.
ATCATGGAGTTTATCCTCATCTTGATCTGACATTTATTTTTTAAAAAAATTTGAAGTATGTTTCACAATGTGCTTCTAGATGTAGGACATATATTAAACAGCCTAGCTTGAAAAAAGATTAGACCTACAAATTCCGCTACCTCAATTCGATGCCCTAGCTAGCTACTACCTCTGTATATAGATTCTCTATTCAATCTATGTCATGACAAATTGTTTACACAAACTTTGCCGCTACTCCCTCTTAGTGCGTACACTCAACATCATTCCATACGTATATGGATCCCAGCTAATTAATTGGTCAAAGTACTTGGTGCCCAGCTGGTTAAATAATTATGTGGTCAATGACATTAATTTAATCAGTAGTAGACCACGTGGAGGTCACCCTATAGTTTGCGATGAGTAAGTGACTTTGATTTGCATGTGTTGTCACAATTTAGTTTGGTTTTGGGAATTTTGCTTTGTGGAGTTTGCCTGTGTAAGTTAGAAAGTCTGAATCAAAATAAATCATTGAGTCAGACTATTTTCAAGAGAGAGCACCAATGAGTCTAAGGCAAGTCAGACCGTCCAAATTGTCTGTACCATTTGAATCGGACTATTCTCCAGTGGAGGTGCAAATGAGTGTAAGGCTAGTCGGACAGTCCAAACGATTTGGACCATTGGCTCAGACTATTCTTCAGTGGGGGGGGGGGGGTTCACTACTAGAAAGCTAGGAAAAAATGACGACCACCAATTTTACTGACGGGCCTGCACCGGCCATCAAGGTTTACTATTTTGGTCACGGGAATAGTACCCCTTCAGTAAAATTCACGATTTTATATAAATCTCAATAAAAACTATTTTGCTGATAGTTACAACCGTCAAGTTAATTGCTTTGGTCCGACGTGGGAAAGATTCTTCGCGGGAAAAAAATTTGGCATCGCGCCACCTGAAAAAAAAATTCCCGCACCCTTTTCCGTCTGACGCCCTCTCTCTCCCAAAATCCTAGCTCTCCACCATTTCGGCTGCCTCCACGCCCGCCGCCCCCATTTCACCGCCTCCACGCCGCCGCCTCCCCATTTCGCCGCCCCCGCCCGCCTCCCATTTTTCGCCGCCTCCACCCCGGCGCCTCTCACCCTATTTGGCCGCCGCCTCACGCTCCCAACCGCCTCTCCACGCCGTTTGGCCCCGCCTCCCATTTCACCGCCGCCTCCACGCCATCTTCGGGCCCCCCGTCACCTATACACCATCTCCCCTGCCACCTTCGCACCATCTCCGGTCGCCCCGCCGCCTCCACGCCATCTCCCCCGCCGCCTCCACAGGCCTTCAGGTGGGGATTCTTCTTCTCTTCTTGCTGATGTTCTTTGCTTGTTGAGAACAGGTTGCACTGTTGTAAACATGCATAATGTTCCTTGCACCGCCGCCGCCGCTGATGGTTTCTTCGCTAGCCCCATTTCCATTCACATGAGTAAACCATATATGTATACATTTTCATTTCAAAGAGCGCAAGCATATTTGTTCTTTATTGATTAGCTTCCTACCTTGGTTCTTGTAGTTCACATGACAATTACAGTAGGAATCGATGTACCTAGTAGTTTTTGAAGTAAGGCAGATGTCTGGAGCTTGATAGATTGCTCACCACAAATGGGGCGATGTCTAGAGCTTGATAGATATGCTCTGCAAAAAAGGAATAAGAAGAATGAAGCTGAGCTATCTAGACTACAGAGTGGATTCTTGTTGGTTACGTACATAATATTCATGTGTGTTTCGAACTTCGCATTAGTATTGATAAGACATGTGTGATAATAGATGAATTCTGTCACAACACTACATATATTTTACTAGCTTTATCTATATCAAGTAATGAACTAATATCAGTGGTTAGCATGTGATCTGGGTTTCTTGGATACATTCAAATGATTTTGTTGGATCATTCTATAATTTATTTGATGAGACTAAGAGAACTAGAGTATTGTATTTTTTATGGGGTACATTGTTGTTGGACCTAATGCTGTTTGTTAACTATCTGCAGAGTATACTATTGCTGAGTTAGTATTACTCATTTTTAGTAAATATTTAACTGTATGTAGCATTTTCATGGATGTATGTGTTTCATAGTTATTGATTTTTTGGACCATGCTAGCACACAACCCCTTTTATGCGCCATTGAGAATCTTTGATAGGTAATTGCTAGCCGGCACGTAAGCCAAAAGTTTGTTTTGTTTTAGTTTGTGATATGACATTTAATATATGGTGATCTAATTTTGTTTCTTTTGTTCACCACATATCGATGTTCTCATATCGATTTATTGCAATTTACTTGAAACCCGAGAGGATACATCTGGTTTAATCACGAGAATAGAGAGTGAAACTCGTTGCGATCCACAAAAGAGCAAGCTAAACTACATGATGGTATGCTCTGATCTTCCTTTGGAACTTCAGTCTTCCAGTAGTCATTGTTTGAATGCTCCGAAAGACTAAGTTTGTCGTCTACAAAGTGTCTAAATCTATTGACAAATTGTCGGGCAGTTAGTAAAGCCAAATTGAACATTCGTATTTTCCTAGTTTTGGAATCAACATACTGAAATATTTCCTTTCCGCCAAATGCAGCTCTGAATGAAGCCCTGCGAGAAGAAGTTCAGCGACTTAAGATAGCTGCAGGGCAAGCTCCAAACATGCATAATCTTTTGACATGTTAGAGTGGAACGGTTGTCTAATTGCAAGGATCTATTATCATGTGTAATAGTTCAAGTCAAGAACTACAGGCCTAGGAATCGTAGTACTACCTCTAGAAAAATATATCATAATACTGCAACTTGCTACACCGGTCTATTTGTCATGGCAAGTCAGGTTACACAGGTCTATTACTTGCCATACCCGTGTAAGACCAGGCTTGATCTATTAGAATGGTCGGTTGTATATCATGTAGCTCCACAAGGATATATTCCTCTGAATAATAGCAATGGTGATTTGACCCCTCCTGAAGGACCAACTCAACAAATGGAGTTCTACCAGGAGGATGGTTTGCATGGCAACCTTATCATTGACTTAGGGGATGACTTCGAAATTACTCCTCCATTGATCTTAGATGAGATAACAAATCCAAAAGATTTGGAATTTTTAGAATAATAGAATGTTAATCCTCAAAAAGATGAGCAAGAAATTGATGAAGATGAACATGAACATGAACATGAGGATCTAGATGATGAGCTTCAACCTCCAACTTATGATCGAAATGAATTCTGACTTTTATATTGTTGTCCCTGAAGTGTTCCTTTATAATACATTGTGTAATTTGTACCTGTGTCTCATGCTATGACAATGTTTTGATGTTCCATATTGTTCTAACAATTGATCCTTTAATTACACTTGTTTTTATGCTATGTATGTCTAAAATGTTCTATGTTGTTCCATTGACTTGGCACTAATGTCATATTGTAACTATGCAGGATATGAATCATATTCCATGCAGACGACGTGGAGGTCAACAGCATGGAGAAAATACCTCCCAAAGGAGCAGTATCGTTGGTACCAATAGCAATGTGAATGCCTCACAAAGGATTATTGCTGGTGGCACTACCTGCAATGTTAATGGCTCTCAAAGGAGCAGTGATCATTCCACTAGTGAAGACAATGGAGCTGCTACAAAAAGGGGAAGGAAGAAGAAGTCGCGAACTCAATTGAAGATACCTTTACGTGCTGGGAAGATTGCCTTGAAACCTAATGGTGACAAGTAAGTATAGACATGTGCACTTGAGCATAAAGATTAGATTAACATGGTCAGCAATACATACAAACATTCTCATGCTTAATTCATGTACTGTAGGCAATTCAAGTATGTCAATTACATGCCCCAAAAGGACTACACATATCAAGCACAACTTAGAGTTATTCTTAGACATGAGTACCCAGGTGTTGTAGAGGACAAGGATGAGTAGGGTAGAACCTTTAATACTCGCCCTACGTTGACATGGGATGATTACTTTGTCGATGAAGACGATGCTGGAATGACTACTACAGATCGAGTGAAAAATGAGTTTTGCGTAAGTAAATTTTGGTAAATCCATTATACTTGTGTAATTTAGAAAAGTTAAGGCTGCTATTCAAATCTGGATAAATATTTAAACCCGTTGCATTTATTTTGTCCCTATATGTAGTATTTATTCAAAGTCAACGAAGATGACGAGGCAGAAGCAAATCGAGTGCTTGAAAATTATGCTTCGGACCATGCGAAGCAAATGATGTATAATGCTCGTGTTGATGCTGTCAAGGAGTACTACAAAAAATAAGGAGAGGAGATTGATGACACGTTGGCACGTCCAAGAGAATTAGAGTATGAGCAATACTTGATTGATAGGATTTGTGGTGCAATGAGCAAGTATGGCCACATCTTTGTCGTAACTATTGTAGTGACCAGTTCTTGACAAAGAGAAAGAGAGTTCAGGAGGCACGCTTGAAATCTGAAGATGTTGCTCAAAACCGACCAGGCTCACGATCATACTCGGAAACTCAACAATACTTGGTATATTATACTCGTAACTTGTGCACTTTGCTTACCTTCAATTCACATATACTATGTCTTCCTCACATATTTGACTGGGTTAATTGTGTTCTTCACCATGTTGTAGAAACACAAGTTTGGACCAGAGAATGCTACATGCCTGAAGACATATGCCGTAATGAAGTCTCGCATGAAAAATGTGGACAGTACTAGCAGCAGTGGTCCAATTTACAGCCAAAAATCACAGAAACGCATTGTAAATTCTACCATGTTTGTACTCAACTCAAGTGAACTCAACTTCTACGAAAGCAAATCATATGAAATGTTGCTTTTGTTCTAGGATGATTACTCTGCAGCTGCCAGTGCTCAACATCCAGATGGTGAGTGGGAGCAGCAACCACTTGATGGAGCAATACTTTACAACACCAATGGTGGCTTGCCCTATAGCCGTGTACCAATAGGGAATGGTGCTGTCAAGAAGGCTGAAGTTATACTAGCAGCTAAATCAAGAAATATCATGCTATCCAATTCCACCTCATATTGTAATGTGCTCCGACATAATCAAGAACTACTCCGGACATACAAGAAGTTCACCGCCAAATGATTGTGGTAACATTGTTAATACACACATTAATTTACATCCAATGTTATTGTTGCATACTTCAAGTGTTAGCGGGGGTGCAAACCTCAAACCTCAACCCCCTACCAAACCACTCACTTTTTTGTGCAAAAGTATGTAGCTGGAGTTGCTACTAGCATAAGTTGTGGCACAAATCCAAAGGAGTGAGGGAGGATATGATGTTTTTTTGGTGCTGTTGGTTTACAGTAATTACATCTTCAAGGTTTGCTAAATTAAACAGATGTGGTGGGATTATATTACAAAAAATCGATCAATAATTTATTGATCCACCATTATAGTCACTAGGATGATAGTGTGTGCCATGCCGTGCCATTGATTTGGGTGTGTTTGCAATGTAGATTTTGTTTTGAATTGTACAGAACGATTTTGTCTAGACTGCTATGACCGATTGTATTGATGTTTAGTGATTCGGTGGTTAACCCTTTTTTACCTTGGATTGTTTCTCTTATTTCTTATTGATGCGTGCATCCTGATGCTGCCCAAAAAAACTGGTCCTATATTATTTTGCAAAACTATTGTTGGCTAGAGCCTTTCATTTAGATTAACAATCTCATGCATGGTAAACAGAGGTTGCAAATCTTTTAGTGCACTATGTATGTGTTGTTGCCTATATTGCCTATATTAACAATCTCATGCATGGTAAACAGAGGTTCTAGCTTTTTTTTGTTCATATATTTTCTTAAAATAGTCATTACGGATGTCTGAGACCAAATTTAAGGTTAAATCGACAATCTTTGGTACCCATTGGAATTTTTGGAAACTAGCAAGGAAGCGCCCTTTACACATGCAGTGAAACAACCAAAAGTTGTCTATGTTAAGCAAAACTCTTGACTTAAATCCATCCAAGTACACAAATAAAAATGTTATGCTTTCGAGGCAGTGAAATAGTGAATACGTATTAGCTCTTTTCCAGACCCTTAACATCAATTAGGATATTAGCAATTTTCGAGTAATAACTGTTGAATAGAATAGTTCAATGGTGCATTCACAAATTTGAACTTGCCTAAATTTGCTTATTTATTCCCAAGTGTGGAACTATGATTAGCGAATGTTATGTACTTTCGTGCTTGTTTCATTGTCTACATGTGGTATGAGCTTAAGTTACATCTAAACAAAGTTTTCTTTCAACCTGACACTTTCTCCTTGCACTTGCAGAAATGTGAAAATGTTCACAATACAAGGATTTATGTATTAGTGTGAGAGTGAAGTTGTAATTTGGATTTGTATCATGATTTATCTTAATGTATATGTTTGCAATTAATTGAATCGATAGGAGACTGTGGATATCATGAGGATATGCTCATGATCTTAGGATGATGAAACAATTGGCAATGTGGCTTTTGGTTTGAAGTTTCACGCGTTTTCGACAAAGTTTCAGATCTGTCAGGTCAGCGGCGGTCTGACCGGCTTTTGTGCTGAATGTTGATATAAATGGTGAATTGTTTTTGGGATAGGTCATATCCATATTTGTTAATGCATATGTGTTGCATATTGCATGTTTTGGCTAACGTGGGTCAAGTTGTGAAGAACTTGTTCCCGGATTCGTGTTTGCTTGTCTATTGCTGTGCAGGTGGCTTGCAGGTCAATGATGGTCAACGGCGAGGAGGATCGGGACTAAGCTTGGAGAGCTGAGGTCCAGAACGATCAAGGATGCCGGGTAAGGTCAGAGGACTCAAGCATGACGCAGAATGGACAAGGATGACCGAACAGGCGGTTCGGTGCGACTGGTTGGATCAAGCGGCGTAGGAGTCGTTGCAAGTGCTCAGTGGTGCCGGTGGGATCCGGACGGGAGAGACTTGACGACATGGAGCCGTTGATCAACCTACACGTGGCGAAGCAGGTGATTGCTTCATGATCTGTGGACTCGGTATTTTGAAAATGATCGAGAAGGGGTATTTTGGTAATTTTACCAAATACCATCTTGGTGACCTTTTTGGCTAAATCGCGGCGCGGGTCGGCGCATGGTGAAGCGGTTTAGATCAATCGACGATGAAGACGGCGCTTTGAGATGCGTGCGTGTGTGTTCCGTTGATGTTGGGCCTTAACGGAAGCCCATTAGGTTTAGCTCTAATTCTAAAAGGGTCTTAGGGTTAAGAGCTGTCATATAAAAAGGAATAGAAGATGGGATATTCTGGAGGGGCTTTTGGAGCCTGTGGCGGCGCCCCCAAAAACTTGTGCGATAGCCAAGAAAATGAGATTGAGGTGTCGCCTCTCGCCTCGCAAAAATGCAGAGGCTTTGGCAATGACTGTCTTTGCTTTTACTTGTGTCATCAATCTGTGAATCACAAATCGCTTCTTTGATCCTGTTGTTGATCGCATTTTTCTTACGTGTCTTGTTGCGTGTCTTTTAGATTGATGTGGGCTGTTCCTGTTTCTTTTTATCGCCTTTTCTTCGCTCTCTGGTTCTACCGATTTGATTGCTCGGGAGTGATAGTTGGCGTTTGGATTTCTTTATTGCTGCTTGGTAGACAGCTAAATCGTTCTATGTGTTTGAGGACTATCACCTTGTTTGATGTGAAATGGTTTGAGCGTTCTGGTGTGTCCTTGTCGGCTCTGTGTGCGTGTGGGCCATTTGAAAATCTACAGAGCTCTGCCTGACAATGACCGGTTTCTGAGAAAGATTTGAGTTCTTGGCTGCAGTTTTCTCTGTATCTTCTTGTCTCTCGAAAAAGGCAGGAAGCCGGCGGTGGTGGCGCCCATGTTGCCCGCAAAAATCAGATCTCGGCAGCGGCTGCTTTGATCGCTCTGTTCTCCCTGAAAAAGAGGCGGCTTCTGTGCTGTGTTGATTACCTTCTTGATTTTTTTCTTTGCTGCACCCATTTGTTGCTACTGTGTCGAGTCGGATCTGTGTAGCGGTCGGAAATCTCAAGTGCTGGTGGTGGGCATGCTTGAAAAATCTGGCCGGTCTCTAGCTGCTCCACCCGAGAAAACGCTGCAGTAGATCGTCATTTTTCTATTGCCTTGATTATTTCACTGTGTGCTTGGTCATGCTTGTCGGCTTGGATCAATGTTGTGTGAGGTGAATCGGCAGTCAGTAATCACCGTTTTGATTCTTGCATAAGCCCTGTGGAAATACTGGAGTGTGGTGGCGGCTGCTTATTCAAGGATCTTGTTCACTGTTTGATAAGGACTGCTTTGCTTTTGATTCGGCTGAGTTCCAGCGGCTGCAGCGCTCGTTGTTCTTGCTGCTGTCATTTTATTGCTTGTCTTGTCAATTGTGGCGGCGGCTGTTTAATCAAGATTTTGTAGATCCTGTTTTTCTCGGTGAAATGGATTCCCTGTGCGGCGACAAGTAGGGTCTTTGTAGCAGCTGTATTTGACTGCCAGCGAGATGTTTGTTTATTGCCTTTGGATTGAATCGATGGCTCTGTGGGCTGTTCATGCTGCTGGTTTTGTGTGGTTCAGATCATTAGTGTGCTGTGCCCGTGAGAGATGATACAGGTTCCTTGTTGTGGCTGCCAATTTTTTATATATTTATATGCTCTGAATAGGTGTTTTAGCTGCAGTCTTGTGCGTGTTTGTGTTGGCCGAAGAAAACGGCATGATGACCTTTGTCTTTGTCGTAAGACGAGATCGAGTTCTGAGAATCTTGATGCATTCTATTTTATCCACTAGTTTTTGTTCTAGTGAGTACCTCTTTGGTTTTTGCTTGTGCTCTGTTGTGAGAGGTTTTTGGTCTTGTGCTTAGGGGTTGATCAGATTCAACACAGGACATCCGTTGTGCCTGTATACAGATCTTCATAGCTTTTATAGCTATTGGAGTGAAGTAGTGTTGAGTTTGATCGAGGTGAAAAATAGAGAAAGCGTATATTCACCCCCCCCTCTAGTCGCCTTTCCGGTCCTACAGAGACATACTGATGTTGATCAAAATAGCTAGAAAGCCAAAAATCTAACCTTGTAAAGTTTCCAAATGTAGATGCTTTTCCAGAAGATGGGTGAAGAACCACCACTAGAGATGTTGTGCCGTGAAACATCTGCACAATCACATGTAAGAATACTTAGCAACTAAAATTATTCCCAATGCTACAAATAATATCTCATGAAAGTTACAAGGTTATCCAAACCTCTATCATTTGGAGGACTAGTTTGGACTAGACACTAATACGTTTCGGTGTGTCAGAGTGACAACAAGCAGTGCAGCAGTGAGCGAGTGGACTCATGTTGAGTTTTCTATCACATGGGATTAACCTCAATCCCAATTAGTTATATATTCATGGTAAGGTGGTATTAGGCTTGTTTAGAATTTTTGTCCACGCGTGCAACTATTTTTTAAAAAGCAGGCTTGTCATAGATTTCGATTGCTCTAGCTCTTCTTTTAGCAATTATAATGGTTCTAATTGTGCATAGGCAGACTTATAATGCTAGTGTTCAGTGGGTTGTTTTAGCTCTTCTATTAGCACTTCTAATGGTTTTAATTATGCTAAGGCAGACTCATAATGTTGGCCTACTCTATTCATCTTACAGGAAGGGATCAGGACTGGGACTGGATCCTCCCATGTGGGCTCAGCACCGGATGACAATGCCATTGATGGCAACGATGCTAACATTGATGACGACAACTGCAATGCTGACATTAATGGCGGCAACAACCATGATACCAACAACATCGACCGCGATGGATGCAACTAATTGTCTACATGAACTTTGATGATGTCTTGCTAGCTCTTTTGAATAGTTGAACATGGTATTGCTGCACTTTTAGATGTACTTACATGACTTGTATGTGATATTAGTCTTTATGTGTATTGTGATAGTACTGGACTTTTAGATGTCTTTTGTGCGGATTGCTTTCTACAAGTGAACCTTATGGATGGTATTGGGCTTGAAATGATAAGCTTGAACTTCTTATTTGTGTATGGAGTAATGCATGGATGTGTATTGCGAATTATATGATGTATGGATGTGTATTGTGAATTATATGATGCGTGAATGTGTATGAATATGTGAATTGACAATTTGTGCTAGTGGGCTGCCAGAATCATAATTTTGCTGATAGGAACGGAGTCATTTTGGCGTTGGTTTTGACACCGCGAAAACCAATTTTCCGACGGGCAAAAACCGTCAGGTTTAACATACTTGATGGTGCTGGAACCGTCAGGTTTAATATACTTGATGGTAACGGTTGCCCTGTCATGTAAACTAGATACCTGACAGGCAAAAACCGTCACGAAAATGATTTTTGTTGACGGTTACTGCTGAACCGTCAAGTTAATTTTTGTTGACGGTTATCACCCATCAGCCAAATGATTTTTATGGACGGTTCACAAAACCGTCAGAAAAATATGAAAAAATCGTCAGCAAATATTTTCTTGACGGTTAACCATCAGACAAATTAGATTTTCCCGACCACCTAGACCTGAGGGGATTTTCCTGACGGTTAACCGTCAGCAAAATAAAACCTGACGGTTTTTTCTATTTTCTTGATGGTTTTTGACCGTGAGGAAATACCCCTTTTCTAATAGTGGGTGCAAATAAGTGTAAGGCTAGTCAGACCGTCCGAATGGTTTGTACCATTGGTTCGGACTATTTTCCAGAGCAGTTGCAAATGAGGCTAATGTTAGTTTGGACTATCCAACTTATACAGACTATTTGATTGGACCATTTTACAGAGAAGTTGTAAATTGGAGTCAAGGTTGTTTGGACTATCCATGTGGGTTTGGAAGGTTCGGTTGGAGAGGTAGGACCATCCTATCAACGGATGGATGGCCCAAGCGATTAGTTCTTGTTCTTAAGTGGGCTTTGATTGGTTTATTGGTGTATTGATCATGGATTGGTGCATCAAGGTTGAATGATGCATGTTTTGGACTAACATTGGTCAAGTTGTGAATAATTTGTGTCTGGAAATGGTTGCTTGGTTTACTTGTGTGCAGGTGGCTTGGAGTCAACTATGGACAACGTCAAGAAGGACTGGGACTTGGTTAGGGGAACCAAGGTCTAGAATGGTCATGGAAGCCGAGTGAGATGGTCGAGTTCAAGGAAGGCATAAGATGGAAAAGAACCATGGAAGGCAAAGGTAATGCAAGGACCTTGTGAGGCTTTGTGACATAGTTGGGTGAACCATGATGGTCTTGAGTGCATGAGCATGACGATACTTGAGATGAGATGAGTGAGGTGCACATGGTTCATTGCAAGCCATGGGATGACTTTTGTGACTTGGTGATGCTTCCGGGAGCGAAGCATGAAGGTACATATCCTTTGCTTGTTAATTGTATCAATTGATGGTTTTATGTGTTGTACGATGCTACGTGGTGGGTTTGCTTGTTAGTGATGGTTGTAGGACTGCAGAGCTACGTCATGGTGAGGCGGACTGGACCGGGACTAAGCTATGAAAACTTAGGTCCATAACGGTCAAGGGATCGGGACTAAACTAGGAGAGCTTAGGCCCAAAACGATTAGGTTGCGCCGGAAGATGACAGAGGCTAGCGGAGTGGTTAGAAGCCGTGAAGACAAGGAACCGGAGCGGGAGCTATCGTTAGTGGATATGATGGGCAACGACAAGGTGGACCTGAACTAAACTCAGGAAGAAGCTGAGGTCCAAAACGATGAAGGAAATCAGACGGTACCATGGTGGATGATGGTGCGCCGGGTGGTCGCATTTATCTCCAAGGCCAGCCGGTCGCACTCTGCTGCCGAGCGTGCCCGACCTGCCGGTAACTATTCCCTGCCCCACAGCGATCTCCATCGATTGACCTGACCACATGCTGCAAACTAGCTTGCACAAGAATATGATTCCATTCGGGGCATGTTAGGCACAATAAAAATCGAGTGGCTGTCTAAATTGATCCGGTGGGTTCTGACCCAACCCATCCATTTCATATGTGACGTACGTGTGAAATATCACGCGCGCGTGGGGTCCTAGGGTTTGATCTAAACCAAAAACTACGCCTGCGAGTACACATCTGGATGTAAGAGTCACGGTTATTTGGACCGGGTTCATAAGCATGATCGTTTCACGTTACTGAAATCAGGGCCATAGATGCAAAATTCTCACTAATACTAGAGAAATTCTAGGCTCTAGACATGGACAGAAACTTTATGGCTTGTTTGGTTAGAGGGATTAGTCTCAATCCCTTCAAATTACGAGAGATTTTAGTTCAAATTCTCTGTTCATCTGAAAAGAACAGATACTTTTGTCCCCATGTAAAAACTACTGGTGTACATGGTAGCCTGTTCTTTAGAATCTACTAGAATCTCAGCTAACAAATGGTCCCATATATGGTTACACATCTCAAGGGGTACCGAGGCGTGGGCCCGAAAAGGATGTGTGCGAAACATTATCAACATATCTATCACCTAGCTAGACTAGCTACCTTTCACCTGTCAGCGTACGTGACCACTACAACCATTTGTCGATCGATGGCAACGAGGAAAGACATGGTCGGAGTGGCCGGCCGGCCGGCCGGCCATGTATACTGAATGGTAGATCGCGCGGTGGGTGGCGTCACAGCTAGCTACTCACGCAATATTGCACGCGAATAAATCGCCACCTCGATCGTCATCATGTTGGTAGGCATTGATGCGCGCCAGTATTTATATCTAGCGCACCGTTCACGGCGGCGGCTGCAATGAATGCTGCGTAGATCCGTCGCCGTGGATGGAGGCCGGCCGGCGGGTCGCCGTCGCGGAGCTTTTCATCATTGCCGCCATCATGGCTGTCCTTGTTGGTTAGTGCTCGAGCTCCATTTGGTGCTCGATTTTCTCTGCCCCACAATTAATTCCGCGGGCTGACTTGGTATGGCGCGGTCGTTAAAATCTGTGAATGTGAGTCATGCGCCGGCTCGGAAAGCTCTGCCTGCCGGGCCCGGCTGGCCTGGCTATCGTTGGCATGCTTGGTGGGGCCCAGCATTGACATGAGAGGTTTTATTTCTCTTCTTGCTTCGTACATTTTTATTTTCGTCGAGGGTCTATTCTGAAAACTTTGGAGGCCAAAAGTTGTGGAAATAGCCACGGGTTTAAAAACAGTGACAGATCTTGAAAATGAACGTGATTGCGTACTTAATTGGAACCATGTTTTTGTCAAATGAAGGGGGGAAATCTCGCAAAAACAAAAATGCAGGAAAAGTGTAGCCAGTGTATTGGGAATCGTGACCGGTCGAAAGGAATGGGATCGACCTGAGGTCGAATATCGTCACCTTTTTTTTTTTGAAAAATACATGATTCAAATTCAAATGTTACTTCAATTTAAAATTCCTATAAATTAAATTTAATCTGCGGAAATGTAAACAGATTTTTAAGATAGGCCAAAGGTATACTGAAATTTCAAAAACTTTCCTTGGCAATTTCTTGGATGCATATGATCAAAAAGTTTTTGACAACACTTGCCATTCAATCTAGAATATTATCTACGGTGCATTGTACACCCGTCAGTCAACATATACGAATAGTATACATATGCTTATGCTTGCCTCACCAAACATTGCTTTCACTAGGGTTGCAATCTAGCTAGCCCCCAATTGACGGATGCTTGTTTTTGCTCTACTTCCAATCGCATTTGCTTAGAAATTACAAGAGATGATCTAATTAAGACTCTCCATACCTCGCTTTCTCCCGTCTGTATCTGCCAAATAGCGACATTTGTGCGTGTATGGTGGTGTCTCATATCATTCCTACTACTCAATTTTTCTAATGCTTTCCAATATTATTCTCAAAGTGCCCTTGAAACTTGAAAGCAAACAGCCACCGGCATATTGCTGTTTTCTCATTCAATCACATGATGTGGCCTCTGTATGTCTACAAAATAATCATGGGCTGCAGGTCACCTCCTATGGTACGGTGTTGTCGATAGCCAATAATCAATTATACAGCATTGTTATGTGTCGTCTCTGAAGAGTGCTAACAACTGATCCACGTTTGCACAACATGATATTTGGTGTAGAATATATTGCTCGCACTTGGGAGGAACAGTATACAAGTCGTACCGCTTCCTGTTCAGTTTAATGCAACAAGAAAAATCTCGAAGGGCAGCTTGATTCAAATTGGGATTTACATCAATCAGGATAATTCGCGAATTAATTTGCCAGGTTAAAACGCTACATACAAGATAATGGATCGGATCTCTCTCACATCCGTGATATCCGGTGGCGGAGCCAGGGAAATCCCGAAGCCTGGGCAAGCTCGCTCTCCAGCTCCTCGCTCCCGCCGGCCGTGTCAGGCTTCAATCGATTTCTGAAGAAAACTAGTGACTGGATGTTCCCAGATTCGGTAAACACGCAGAAGTGGGGAAAGAGTTCTACCGAGGAGAGCCAATCTATTATGAGACCTAACTAACACTCAGAATATGCTTTTTCGATGTCCTTCATTCACCATACCGATAAGGTCTTATACCCGAACGGATTCACAGTTTTACAAGCCAAAGACAGTCAAAATTTCAAAGCTTAAAACGACAAAATTGATTCTGACAATGTGCTATGGTAAATAGTACTACTAGAATGTGAGTAATTGAAACTCATCTGTTGGATCCTCTTTTACCGAGTCCAACGTTGCATCTTGTCCGCTCCTGCCGTCTAAGTGAAGTCGACAAAACGGTATGAAGATTGCCGACTCTCTACATCCAGCATAGCTCTTCTTCTCCTTCAGTTCTTCTGAATTTTTAGTGTCTGACAGGCTGCCGCTCGAAGCCTGGGCAAGCTTGTTCTCTGGCTCCCGCCGGCCGCCGCTCATGGCCTCGCTCTGCTGGCTGCAAAGAAGTAAGAAAGCCGGGCACTTGCCCGGTGGAGGGATCTTGAATTGCCCACGGTGATATCGAAGCCGTCGAGCTCGAACAAACGCACACATCTCATCAAGCAATGAAAGGTGGATGGAACGGGAGTAACTACACCCAGAGTAGTTAGTATTTTTCACACACACACACACACAGATTATTCTCTAGCTGAGCGTAGAATATCTATTCTACGCGCTAGCTGGCCACCGCACCAGACCGACCCCCCCCCCCCGTGCCACGTGGCCCATCCCAACAGTTATGGGCTAGTGATCCCTCGCCCCCCATGTGTGACGTCACATACTCAAGGCATGCTACGCCGGGATGTGACAGTAAAGTCTAAAGAGGCATCTAGTAAACTCATGATTATAGCAAGAACCAGCTTCAACTCGCAACAAATTGTAATGTTTGTGAAAGTAAATGTGATACTCTTTTTTACTGTCACGCATCACATAGCGAGGTGGGGGAAGTTGCATATTTGCAGCGATGCTTGGGTATCCGTGCCTCTCTTTCCGAGGGGTCAATCCAAGTGTTTCGTGGGCCATGGACCCCAAGACCTCACGACGACATCGCATGGCAGCATAAGAATTACTGGGATGTGACAGTAAACTCCAAGGTCCAGTAAAATCGATTGTGTAGTAAAAACATCAACGCCGACAGTAATTTGGGATGTGTATAGAAGTAAATATTATATCCAATTATACTACCGAGTAACTACCAGTCGTTTCGTTGTTTTCAAATTTTTTCACAAATCGCCAGTGTAGGAAGTTGCATATATTACGTTGGTGGGTTGCATCGTTCAAGATTATCCGCAATTGTAGCAAATTTAGAATTTATCTCTCTAGCGGTGCTACAACCCTAAAAAAACCTGCGGTGAAATCGTAGGCTCTCCGGTGATCTCCACCGCCCCCATTCCCGACATGATCAGAGTCGATCTTCGGCTTCATCCCCCCGCCTTGTACATACCATCGTACATGCAAAAAATAACTCCATGTATTTTTATTTTATTTTTCTCATGTCGGGGAAATAATTAGGGTTCCGCACAAAAATTTCCCCAATTCCACACAATCGAGTTATCCCCATCGATCCCCCCAAATTCCTGTTTTCCAACATTGGTGCGTGTGGCACCGCTAAATCATGGCATGGATACAAACTTTGAAGTAAATCCAAGACGTTCTTACAGTAAATGACATGATTTTTTTTATATATATGCTTTTTGGTGTGAAAGTAAATGAGGACATCTGGTGAGATCCCCTCAAAGGCAAGGAAGATTACCATAAAGGGCAGCCAGACGACACTGGCAATTTTCGTGGACCCATCTCAACTTGAACCCACCAAAGCACAAATATTAGAGTTGCCCATCGCGGATCCACGCGCTAGTATTTCTCAGAAGAAACAATCAGGCGAGAAGAGGAAGGTCGTCGAGCCAGAGGACGTCATTGCACTGACGTCCTGCGTGGAGCCCACGACAGAGTCTGTCTTGGTAAAGTGATGCATCCATAGTAGTAAATCCTTAGTTAGGTTACAGTAATTCGTTTTGATTCACAGACATGTTACCGTCATGTATTATTAGTAGTAAATACATAGCAAGTTCCAGTAATTCTTTATTCATAGTGTCAGTAAATCATTCTTCTTTATTTCAAGAAGGTTGCGGCGGAGAGGAACCGTCTCAAACATGGCCCAACTAACAATAGACCAGATGAACGAGGTTACGAGGCTCGAGTTCCGTGGCCTTCTTAAGTTCAACCTGAAGGGCCTTGAGAGAAGGGACCTGCTATGCTTCTTGATGGACTGGATAGACCCCAACGAAATGGTACTCCATTTCGGCGACGACAGGAGCATCCCAATCACGCCTCACACCATGAAGTGAATCCTCAGGCTCTCGTGCGGTGGCAGGTACTCGCTGATGATGTCCCTGGCTGCAGGAACTACGGAGCTTGGTGAGCTGAAGAGACTGCTCGGGGTGCCACCGAGCGACAACATAAAAAACGAGGTATTGCAGAAGAGGATATCCACCGGGGGCACCAACAAACTGACGATGAGGTGTTTCTTCCTGGTCGTCTTCAGCAAGATGTTGTTCCCGACAACCAACATCAACATCATCGGGAAGGACGTCGTGCTGACAAAGGACCTCGATAACTTTGATGGCCTCGACGGGTGCAAGGTCGTCATGGACGACCTGAGGGTGGCTACTCGCACATGGAACAAGAAGAAGGACAAGACCACCAAGTCCATCAGTGGATGCGCTGCCTTTCTGCTTGTAACCAATCACACCTTTTTTTACTTTGCTATTTTACATCAGGATACAAGGCTTGATAGTAAATCAGTAGTTTACATTCAGTAATACATATGCTAACATGCAGTAAAAACTATGTCACAGATGTACCACCTCGACAACCTGAGGTGCATCCACAACATTGACACTGTCGAGACACCATCCACTGGATACTTCATGTCCACCCTCGTTGACAAGATCATCGCAGCCGACAAGGCGAAATGCCCAGATGGAAAGGACACCTTTGGTAAGCTCAGCATGAGTGGTCTACTCCTTTATCAATTAGGAGTAATATAAGTCTTTTGTTGCAGTAAAGTTCATCAGAGGAAACAATAATTTACAGATAACATTGAAATCAAATTGACAGCTAAGGAGCAAGGAGGGGACATGCTACTAGGCCGACACGATGGCACAGGCACAACTGTCGAATGAAGCCCCCCACGCCATCGTTCGGCTATTCCAGAGCTTGCCCACACTGCTCGATGACTCAGTGCGACCCATGGGCAAAGTGAAGCAAGACTTGCGATCAAGGCTCTGCAAAAGTTCGACGACAAGGCAGGGAAGGCAACGAGGCAGATCCAGAGGGCCCAACAGAGAATTGAGACCACTTAGATGAAGGTGGTTAATGTTCTCAGGGTGATAGAGGCATCTGCAGACGAGACAAGAAGGGACAAACGGAGCAAGAAGGCACTGGCATCGAACCGCGTGTCCGCATCTCCCATGCTATCAATACTGTCTTCCGCGAGTCCTCCACGCAGCTGATGGGCATTCCCTTGCCCAGATCCTGAAGCTCCGTAAGAGGCGGTGGTGTTGCAGCGATGACGCGTCGAGAGAACTCTCTGTCATCCAGCGGCAGCGCTTCGATCCGAAGAAGAACCTCGGCCATGGTGGGAGGAGGAGGAAGCTCTTCGTCCGGACCATTTGCTCGCCTTGGCGCTTCTGATACGTCCGGCCATCTGTTACAATGAAATTTGGTTAGCAACAAAACCCGAAAAACCAAGCCTTAAAGAAAGCAAAGCTAACGACTAGGGGAATGGGGCATCAACCTAACCGAAAGCCAAAATCAGCGGTTACTTAAACTTCAAAAAGCTTCTAATGGACTCTAAAAACAGCAAAGGATCACCAAAAGAAGCTCAACTTCTCAACACAACTAACCCGTATTGAACGAGCGAGTAATTGATCGAGAAGATAAAAATCAGATTGTAAGGTGAGAGCTAATGCTACTAAAGAGCAATGCTAAACCAGCGAGATAAGTGTTAGATACTTAGCTAACTAGTATCGCATCTTACCCGCTTATTCCCACAAGTTTTAGTTGAATTAACCTCTCATTTTCTACCTTAACCACTAGCTTAAGCTTGCTGCCCTAAAATGCTTGCTTGCTGTCCTAATTTCGTGTTTGAATTTCGACTCGAGATCCTTCCATCCTTCACCAAAAGACAGCCAAGACTTCCAATTTAGACTCTCATAAGTTCCCCAAAACCCAATTTAATCGATAACAACTAATTTTGAGGGAGAAGAGGAAATCATCTTTGTAAAACTCAACTAGAGCAAGGTGAGATAGAAAGCTAAGATAGGTAAGGAGTAAAATCTGAGAATTACTTAAGCTTTCAAAACTCTTTTATACTTTGAAAATAAGTTTTCCAAAATATCCTAAAGGCGACCAAGCTTGGGTTACTACGGTCAGAATGGCTCTGATACCAAACTTTTTGTGAGACCCCGCTTTATTAAGCTCATAATACTTAGTCATCCACTTGACCCTAGTATTATCAACTAAATAAACCGTGCCTCGAGATATATGTACTTCCCAAGAATGCAGTATACACAACTCATTACAAAAGGTTGCATCAATTCCATTCAAACACATAGAACAGAACAAGCAACAAACCAGAAGTTAAAATAAATAAGGGATAGTTATTACAAAAGAGAGGCCGACCGCCAAATAACAACAAGTCTACAAGAATACACAATGAAGCAAAAGTGCCATAAAGATAGCCCAAAATAAGAGCCAACCAATTGTGCCTTAGCCCACAAGGCAATCGACAGGACCGCCAAGCTAGTCGCTTTCCCAACCACCAAGACTGACTCACAAAAGTAAAGCCCTTTGGGCTCTACCTCTCTGCAACAAAGTTGTTAAGCAAAGCAAATGAGTACAAAAATGTACTCGCAAGGCGGCGTGTGAGATAACAGAACTATAATTTAGCTACATGCAAGCTTTATTTAAGTGGATGAGGCTTTGGACTCATTTTAGCATAAAGCAAGTTTCATTTGCAATAACATAATAGATTGAAGGTGTAAGATCGAGGTGGCCGACTAGAGGGGGGGTGAATAGGCGTTTTAAAATTCCCTTAGGCTCTAAAACCGATTTCTAATGCGGAAGCTAATACAAATACGATTTTGCACAATTAAAGCCTAAATCAACTAGGTTCCCTAAGTGCACCAACAATACAAGTCTATTGACAAATATAACAATTAAGCATATGACTTGTAATCAATCAATTCTAGCAAGGTGAATGGCACTAAGCAATATAAGCATTCATACACAATGAATAAGCAATTTAATACAAGGTATATAAATTGCAATATAGTAAAGCTCAAGAATGCAAACCACAATGACACGATTATGTTTTTACCGTGGTGGTCGGAGACTTGCTGCGGTCTCCCATAATCCACGTTGAGAAACCCAAACTAATTGGGCGGCTCCACGAATTAAGCCTTCCTCCGAGGATCAAACACCTCGCTCCACTTGGGTTGCTCTTTCCTCCACTCAGGAGATGGCGAGCACCACGCCACTCACAAACCGCCTGGGTCTTCTCACAATCTTCTTTGAGAAGCTCACGGCGCCACGACGCCCACGCCGTCTAGGTGTCGGCAAACACCAAGAGTAACAAGACTCTAACTCTCACTTGAACCAATCAAGTGTCAAAGCTCTATGGATACGAAATCCACAACCTAAGGCAACACATGCACTTAGGGTTTGCTCTCTAACCTCACTAAGTGCAACACATGCACAAAAGAGTATGAGAGGCTTGCACTAGCTCAATAGAACTCAAAGGGGTACCAGCTACTCTCCCTCACACGGCCAAGGTGGGTATTTATAGCCCACACACACAAACTAGCCGTTGGGACAAAGTCTCTTGAAAAAGTTAGGAAATCGAACGACCGCCGTTATGGGGCGGTCGTATCGCTTTCCTCCAACGGCTATAAAACTAGCCGTTGGTCACCAAATCGAACGACCGCCAACTAAGGCCGGTCGTGCAAGAACAATCGGTACAACCGCACAAACACTGCGGTCGCATCGCTCCACAAAGGAGCGCCAAATGCGGCTAAGTCCCAAGAACACTTGTTCGAATTTCCCAACCGCACCAAAAATACGGTCGAACCGCATCGCGGTCGTACCGCCAAAGCAACTGCGGTCGATCGCTTGCTCAAGGGTTTCTCAAAGCCAAAGACTTGCAACAAATGCATCTTCTCTGGAAAACTTGAACCGCCACGAAATAATCGGAACAACCGGACTACGGTCGTACCTCTCAAGACACGCCGGTATTACCGCTCCTCAACCAGAGAACAACGCATGCTCAAGCGATTCGCGGTCAGATGCGCAGATAAGCGCCGGTATGACCGCATCCGGTCGTCATCAGCTCACAACACGTCGGTTCATCCGATTTTCTGAGAAAACAGATTGCATTCGCTTCAACTCAAATTGCAAAACACATTCGCCAATTTGATGCGCAATGCAAACAAGGGTTCAAAGGTAAGATTCTCAACAAGTTGCAAAACACATTTGCACACTTTTAGAATATCCCACCAATTGCACCGCTTCAACTCAATTTGCAAAACACATTTGCGAAATTGACGCTACGATGCAAACAAGGATTCAAGTGAGATTCTCAACAAGTTGCAAAACACATTTGCACACTTTTAGAATCACACCACAAGGAATAAGGTACATGGACTTACACCATTTGCAAAACGATTCGCAAACTTAAGTCACATGCTACAAGGATTAACCATGAGCCACAACTATTTGCAAAACACATTCGCAAATATTGGCAACATGTTAAAGTGAGCTAGAGCAAACACAATGAGCTATCAACACATGACAAACTCAAGCTACTAGTCAAAGACCCCTCTTAATAGTACGGCAACCTATACTAGAAATTCGGTCATCCAACCAAACACCATGACCGGTAAAAGACTAGGAACACATCCTTAGCCCTAGCTAGTCATACCTTTGCCTTGCGCAAACACTTGAAGCTTGATGACGCACATCCTTGCTTCAACTCCGGGTTCTTGACTTGATATGCATCAACTCATGATGCATCCTTACTTGATCTTCATCAACACATGATGAAGCTTCACTTGATCTTGACTTGATGCTCATCAACACATGATGACATCTACCATCCCGAGTCTTGATATGCATCAACACATGATGCACTCTTCACTTGACCTCCATCAACTCATGATGGGTCTTCACTTGACTTGATGATCAACACATGATCATCTCCTTATCTTGAACATCATCGACACACGATGATTTCTTCTTGTCTTGAACTTGATGCGCATCAACACATGATGTGCATCCTTTACTCAAGCTCTTCACTTCGATATCATCAACACATGATGATCTTCTCGATATGCATCAACACATGATGCATTCTCCTCTTGACTTGACTTGATGACAATCAACACATGATGTCATCCCAAGTCGTCAACCACATGGAACTCAACCTATTCATCCAACTCAAGGAGAAAGCGTTAGTTCCACAATATGATTATCATTAATTACCACAACATACCATTAACTCATAATGGCGGGACAAGATACCACAATCTTTCCCTCATTGGTAATTGATGATAACCACTTCAATAACAAATAATTGAATGTAAATAGGTATGAGTATATAAGCACTACATAAGTTATATATACTCAACATGAGTGTATATCTGAACTACACAAGTCGTATGTACTCATGAATGCATGAGCATACATAAACTACATAAGTCTCATATACTCATATGAATATATTAACTACATAAGTTAAACATATTCAAAGATATGTGAGTACACATGAACTACACAAGTTATGCTATACTCACATATAAGTATATCTAGACTACACAAGTCTTATACACTCTTATGAATAGATTAACTACATAAGTTAAGCATATTCAAGAATATGTGAGCACACATAAACTACACAAGTTATGTTATACTCACATATAAGTGTATATAGACTACACAAGTCTTATATACATACTTGAATATACTAACTACATAAGTTATATATATTCAAGAATATGAGCATATATAAACTACACAAGTTATATATACTCACATATAAGTATATCTAGACTACACAAGTCTTATACACTCTTATGAATAAATTAACTATGCAAGTTAAATATATTCAAAGGACATGCTTCAAAGTAAAGATCCCAATTATATATGGATAAGGAAATATGGATCAATACTAATGAAACCACAAAACATAGATTGAGCTCCCCCTAAATGTGTGCATACACAAATGTGTAATGGAAACATATGCACATATTCAAGTTAGACTTTTGGTGGAGTTCAACATATATTTTGGATCCGAGGAATGCAACAAGATATATGAATACAAACCTCTTTGTTCATTCTACTTTGTATTCTTTATATCCAAACGAGACTAAACATGATATAACAAATAGAAATGTTAGTCTCACAAATAGATTCACATTATGAATGCATACTGTTTGGATTTTCCTTTTGTTTATCCAATGAATTGGATTTGTCATTAATCACATGCATGCCTTCATGATTATTACCTTTATATCCAAATAAGACTACACAATATGTATATCAATGAAAGTGTTAGTTCACAATTAGATTTGTCATTAATCACCAAAACTCCATTAACACATAATGGTAGGTCTAGATCCTTCAATCTCCCCTTTTGGTGATTGATGACAAATCCTTTATAAATGAGAACATTTGGATATAAGTCAACATAGGATAATCAATTAGGCTATTTGACTATATGCATGCATTGAAATGACAAGAGAATCTTGGTAAACTTTCACTTTTGGCACCACAAGATTCTCACTCTTGATTCTCTCCCCCTAGATAAAGCTCAACCAAATGAACATCCAAATGTAGCTCATACAAATTCTCCCCCTTTTGGCATTAAGCACCAAAAACCGAAATAAATCTCAAGTAAAAGGAGAGTCTTTGCAAAACTTATGAGCTAGGCAATAAAACGAGTTTTATTTTCCCTTTTTGGCATAGAACAACAATGAATCCAAAATAAATCGAAGCCTTAAGGGTGTCTTTTCAAATTGGTTTTCCCATATAATGATATACCCATTTTAAAAATCAAAACATTCTTCAATTAGGTTTTCAAAAACTTTTAGGAAAACTCCCCTTACACAAAGGTTCCTTTTGGACATTCTTCTCCTTTGACACACAAAGGTTTTCTTTGTCCAATCCATATCTTTGCTTTTGACACATAAAAGCTTCCTTTATCCAACTATCTCCCTCTTTGTCATCCTTTTGAAATATGTCCATCCAATACTTAAGATGACTTCTACTTCTTCCACTTGATCTTTGATTTGCATCCAAAAATTCTCTCTTTTGACATTAGGCACAAAAGCATTCTCCCCCAATGTCTTTATGTGTATCCACTTGTAAGATAATCCTTATACAGCATTTGTAGATACCATGAGTCGACAATACCACT
The DNA here is from genome assembly GCA_036346405.1 of Phyllostachys edulis. Taxonomy (NCBI): domain Eukaryota; kingdom Viridiplantae; phylum Streptophyta; class Magnoliopsida; order Poales; family Poaceae; genus Phyllostachys; species Phyllostachys edulis. The sequence continues at coordinate 79,101 of JAYEVD010000325.1, forward strand.
TGTTGGTAATACATGTAGATACCACTTGTAAATAATACTCGTAGATATCACTTGTAAATCCATATGTTGATACCACTTGTAGAGAACATGCGTCGACAAGACTTGAAATCTCAAGGTGTTTGAACTTCTCTTGCAATGATCTTCAAAGAAAGCATCCAAAGAGAAGAGAGAACGAGTGAATCACTTGAGAGAAAAGATGATACCAAGAATAATTAATTCCATTTGTAGACACTTGGTACCACTTGGAGAGAAGATTACTTTAAGAGAGATACCACTTGAAAAAACATATACCATGAAATGAACGTATCGGAGAGATACCACATGAAAAAGATATATCATGAATTTTAGGTATCGGAGAGAGCTTGGTTTGAAAAGAATTGATTGGCAAGGATTGAAAAAGATATCACTTGTAGGTGGGTATAAGAAGTATACCACTTGAAGGATATCACTAGAAAGAATACCACTTATAAAGACAAGATGATATCATTTGAAGAATACCACTTGTAAACATAAGTAATATGAATTCCATGCCTAGATCAAGATGATCAAAAGGTGCTACCACTTAAAGGAATACCACTTGAATGATAAACATATCACAAGGATCAAAATGGTATTTGGAGTCAACAAAGCATGAGTGGGTAGCTTGCAAGGATTACGAGGATCAACTTGACTTGAGAGGATAGCCAAAAGATTTAGATTTGAATCTATTCGATGTCAAGATGATTTTGAGAAGCTACTCTTGGAAAGGATACCACTTGAATAATTGCACTTGCAATCAAGGACAATTAGTAGTGAGTAGCTTGCAAGGATAACAAGGATCAATCTTGACATGAGGGAGGCAGTCAAAAAGATTTAGAATTGAATAGAATTGAAATGGATTCGATTTACTGCAAAAATAGCAAAATCGGTACAACCGCAGTTCAATTGCCGGTCAAACCGTTCTTCGGTCGTACCGCCGTGCAAAGGCCGGTCGTACCGAAAATCGGTTGTACCGCTGAATAACTCCGATCGTTCGATTCTCCCGAGCTTCGAATAGATCAAGGAATAGGAAATTTTGGAAATGATCATTGTTTTAGTATTCAAATAAATATATCTAGGATCATTATGCATTAGATTGGAGATAGAAACAACAATGAATATAGTTTTTATGAATTAGTCTTTTGATTTTGCAAATAAAACTCATTTTTGAGAAATTTCTATACAAGAAGTCAAATTTGAGCAAATGAGGAAATTAAAGCATCAAATTTCATGTGTGAGTTATGAATACCATTATGGACCTTTTCATGTGAATAATTTTGGTTCATATGGCAAAACTCACTTAAGTGCTAGAAAGTGATCACTTAGGTCAACCTTGAATTTTGGATGAGTTTCAAAATCGAATAACTTTTGATGAGTTGGTATTTTGGAAATATTTTGAATACCAAAATTGTTTAGAATAGCCAACTCTATCATTTTCATTTTGGGACAAAAGTCAAATTCCTTTTAGAATAGATTTTACACAAAAAATCTAGTTTTGGTCAAAAACAAGTTTCTAAGATCTAGAATTTTGGCTAGAAACTCATTTTCATTTTAAATAGGTTTTTCTTGAACCAAAACCTTTGCAAAACATTTGGAAATCATTTGAATACATTTTGCAACTAGTTTTTCAAATTTTATACTAATAATTTCAAAATTTTGACTTTTGGCTAAATGGCTCATTTTGAGAAACAATACTAGCACTTAATTTATTTTGGGCACACTTAGGGATGTGGTATACATGGTTATGATTTAGCACTCCCCCTTAATGTGCCACCACTTTCTTGCTCAAGAAATCAATAACAACGAATTAGCACAAGAGCAAGAACAACCCTTTTTAAGATTTTACATGAATGCAGCCTACACAAGGTATAAGGGCTAGATACTTCAATGTAAATACTTGTTACCGAGATAGCATTGGTTTATGATATGAATTGGTCTTCCTCAAGCTTGGCTCCAAATTTGCATAAGATGGAATCCACCTCTTTATGGATGAGCCAAACTTCCAATACTTCTCCAAGTACCTATTTAACATTTAAGCATCTTTTGGTACCCACACTCGGTTGGGTCCTTGAATGTTAGTCACAATAGATTTGAGCACCCAAATGGCCCTAGCATTAGTTTTATGTAAACTAACATTCCTAGCAAACACATTGCCATATTTATCCTTCCTAAGCAAATAATGATCATTATAGATGATAGGCTTAGAGTGATACCTTTGGGACATTCTTTACTAAAATGTCCTTTCTCCCGGCAATTGTAGCAAGTAGGGCTTTTGCTTCCCCTTGATGTCTTCTTATCTTGCTCAATTCCGGCTTGCCTCTTCTTTGAATGTCTTGACTTGACATCCTTTTGATTTGGACACACCGAGGCAATGTGACCATTCTTCTTGCATCCAAAGCACTTGATATTGTTGACTTGTTTTCTATCTTGCTTTGGAATGCTCTTCACCTTCTTCTTGGCGGTGAGACCAAGTCCTCCTTTGTCATTCTTCTTGTTAGGACACACGGAGGAAATGTGACCCTTCTCATGACAATTAAGGCACTTAATATTCTTCGTGTGTCTTGCATTGTGCCTCATCTTGCTATTTTCCTTTTTCTTCTTGGGAGTAAATCCAATGCCACTCTTATCTTGTAAGCATATTTGCTTGCTCAATATTTCATCGAGAGTAGCCTTCCCTTTATAGCTTCTATCCAAGTCATTCTTCAAACTTGAGACTTGGGCCTTGAGCCTTTTGTTTTCCTCTACAAGGTTAGTCTCAACAAGTATAGAGGAAATAGGTGCATCTATTTTTGAGCAACTAGGCCCATCAATTAAATCATCACAAGAAGTGGATACATTAATTTTAGATGAATTGCAAGATATAGGAGCAATACAAGGCAAATCATCTAATAGATCACATGTAATTCCTATATCCACTTTAGAGCAAGTATAATTTTTAAGAAGGAGGGTTTCATGTTCATTTTTTAAAACTTCATAATTTTCTTGAAGCAAGTTAAATTCTTTCTTCAAAGCTTTGAATTTTGAAACCTCCTTTCCCATAAAAACATTTTGTTCTTCGAGCATATCTATCAACTCATCATATGAAGGTTCATCATTATCATCATCATTATATACCTTCTTTTTACCTTTTGCCATAAAGCAATGAGGCGATGTTGATGGAGTTGATATATCATCATTGTCGGAGCTAGGAGTTGAAGTGGAGGAGCTTGTGGACTCTTCATCGTCGGAGTTTGAGATTGAGCATTCTTCTCCCGACGTCCACTCTTGTATGCAATCCTCATTTGTTGAAATGGACCTTTCATAATATTCTTGAAGATAGGTCCACATCTTATGAACATTTTTGAGATCACATACGGCATCAAACACATCTACACTCAAAGCACTAAATAAAGCGTTAGTTGCTTGAGCGTCGAGATGTAAGCATTTCTCTTCCTCATTTGTTGGAGCATGTAGATCCAATGGAGGAGAAAAGCCAACATCTACAATCCACCATATATTTAGGCCCATGGCCTTAAAATAACATGACATGCGGATTTTCCAATGAGCATAATTTGTGCCATCAAATTTAGGTGCTTCACCAAGGTGCACTAAATCTCTAGTCGCCATCCTTTACTCTCTAGACGGTTAAGTCTAATAAATGAGAGACCAAGCTCTGATACCACTTGTAAGATCGAGGTGGCCGACTAGAGGGGGGGTGAATAGGCGTTTTAAAATTCCCTTAGGCTCTAAAACCGATTTCTAATGCGGAAGCTAATACAAATACGATTTTGCACAATTAAAGCCTAAATCAACTAGGTTCCCCTAAGTGCACCAACAATACAAGTCTATTGACAAATATAACAATTAAGCATATGACTTGTAATCAATCAATTCTAGCAAGGTGAATGGCACTAAGCAATATAAGCATTCATACACAATGAATAAGCAATTTAATACAAGGTATATAAATTGCAATATAGTAAAGCTCAAGAATGCAAACCACAATGACACGATTATGTTTTAGTGGTGGTCGGAGACTTGCCGGTCTCCCATAATCCACGTTGAGGGAAACCCAAACTAATTGGGCGGCTCCACTAATTAAGCCTTCCTCCGAGGATCAAACACCTCGCCCACTTGGGTTGCTCTTTCCTCCACTCCCGAGATGGCGAGCACCACGCCACTCACAAACCGCCTTGGGTCTTCTCACAATCTTCTTTGAGAAGCTCACCGGCGACGACGCCCACGCCGCCTAGGTGTCGGCAAACACCAAGAGTAACAAGACTCTAACTCTCACTTGAACCAATCAAGTGTCAAAGCTCTATGGATACGAAATCCACAACCTAAGGCAACACATGCACTTAGGGTTTGCTCTCTAACCTCACTAAGTGCAACACATGCACAAAAGAGTATGAGAGGCTTGCACTAGCTCAATAGAACTCAAAGGGCACCACTACTCTCCTCACACGGCCAAGGTGGGTATTTATAGCCCACACACACAAACTAGCCGCTGGGACAAAGTCTGAAAAAGTTAGGAAATCGAACGCCGCCGTTATGGGGCGGTCGTGATCGCTTTTTCCTCCAACGGCTATAAAACTAGCCGTTGGTCACCAAATCGAACGACCACCAACTAAGGCCGGTCGATCAAGAACAATCCAGACAACCGCACAAACACTGCGGTCGCATCGCTCCACAAAGGAGCGCCAAATGCGGCTAAGTCCCAAGAACACTTGTTCGAATTTCCCAACCGCACCAAAAATACGGTCGAATCCGCATCGCGGTCGCACCGCCAAAGCAATCGCGGTCGCATCGCTCAAGGGTTTCTCAAAGCCAAAGACTTGCAACAAATGCATCTTCTCCGAAAACTTGAACCGCCACGAAATAATCGGAATAACCGGACTACGGTCGATCGCCAAGACACGCCGGTATTACCGCTTCCTCACCAGAAAGCAACGATGCTCAATAGCTATTCGCGGTCGTCAGATCACAGATAAGCGCCCAGATGACCGCATCCCGGTCGCATCGCCACAACACGCTCGGTTCATCCGATTTTCCGAGAAAACAGATTGCATTCGCTTCAACTCAAATTGCAAAACACATTCGCCAATTTGATGCGCAATGCAAACAAGGGTTCAAAGGTAAGATTCTCAACAAGTTGCAAAACACATTTGCACACTTTTAGAATATCCCACCAATTGCACTTCGCTTCAACTCAATTTGCAAAACACATTTGCGAAATTGACGCGCGATGCAAACAGGATTCAAGTGAGATTCTCAACAAGTTGCAAAACACATTTGCACACTTTTAGAATCACACCACAAGGAATAAGGTACATGGACTTACACCATTTGCAAAACGCATTCGCAAACTTAAGTCACATGCTACAAGGATTAACCATGAGCCACAACTATTTGCAAAACACATTCGCAAATATTGGCAACATGTTAAAGTGAGCTAGAGCAAACACAATGAGCTATCAACACATGACAAACTCAAGCTACTAGTCAAAGACCCTCTTAATAGTACGGCAACCTATACTAGAAATTCGGTCATCCAACCAAACACCATGACCGTAAAAGACTAGGAACACATCCTTAGCCCTAGCTAGTCATACCTTTGCCTTTTGCAAACACTTGAAGCTTGATGACGCACATCCTTGCTTCAACTCCGGTTCTTGACTTGATATGCATCAACTCATGATGCATCTTACTTGATCTTCATCAACACATGATGAAGCTTCACTTCGGGATCTTGACTTGATGCTCATCAACACATGATGACATCTACCATCCCGAAGTCTTGATATGCATCAACACATGATGCACTCTTCACTTGACCTCCATCAACTCATGATGGGTCTTCACTTGACTTGATGATCAACACATGATCATCTCCTTATCTTGAACATCATCGACACACGATGATTTCTTCTTGTCTTGAACTTGATGCGCATCAACACATGATGTGCATCCTTTACTTCAAGCTCTTCACTCGATATCATCAACACATGATGATCTTCTCGATATGCATCAACACATGATGCATTCTCCTCTTGACTTGACTTGATGACAATCAACACATGATGTCATCCCAAGTCGTCAACCACATGGAACTCAACCTATTCATCCAACTCAAGGAGAAACGTTAGTTCCATTAATATGATTATCATTAATTACCACAACATACCATTAACTCATAATGGCGGACAAGATACCACAATCTTTCCTCATTGGTAATTGATGATAACCACTTCAATAGCAAATAATTGAATGTAAATAGGTATGAGTATATAAGCACTACATAAGTTATATATACTCAACATGAGTGTATACGAACTACACAAGTCGTATGTACTCATGAATGCATGAGCATACATAAACTACATAAGTCTCATATACTCATATGAATATATTAACTACGCAAGTTAAACATATTCAAAGATATGTGAGTACACATGAACTACACAAGTTATGCTATACTCACATATAAGTATATCTAGACTACACAAGTCTTATACACTCTTATGAATAGATTAACTACGCAAGTTAAGCATATTCAAGAATATGTGAGCACACATAAACTACACAAGTTATGTTATACTCACATATAAGTGTATATAGACTACACAAGTCTTATATACATACTTGAATATACTAACTACATAAGTTATATATATTCAAGAATATGAGCATATATAAACTACACAAGTTATATATACTCACATATAAGTATATCTAGACTACACAAGTCTTATACACTCTTATGAATAAATTAACTATGCAAGTTAAATATATTCAAAGGACATGCTTCAAAGTAAAGATCCCAATTATATATGGACAAGGAAATATGGATCAATACTAATGAAACCACAAAACATAGATTGAGCTCCCCCTAAATGTGTGCATACACAAATGTGTAATGGAAACATATGCACATATTCAAGTTAGACTTTTGGTGGAGTTCAACATATATTTTGGATCCGAGGAATGCAACAAGATATATGAATACAAACCTCTTTGTTCATTCTACTTTGTATTCTTTATATCCAAACGAGACTAAACATGATATAACAAATAGAAATGTTAGTCTCACAAATAGATTCAGCATTATGAATGCATACCTGTTTGGATTTTCCTTTTGTTTATCCAATGAATTGGATTTGTCATTAATCACATGCATGCCTTCATGATTATTACCTTTATATCCAAATAAGACTACACAATATGTATATCAATGAAAGTGTTAGTCTCACAATTAGATTTGTCATTAATCACCAAAACTCCATTAACACATAATGGTAGGTCTAGATCCTTCAGAAGGCAATTTGGCAAAGCATTTTTAATTGTTGAAATAACAACGAGATAATAACATAGTAACAACAACAAGATCAACCTGGAAGTGACTAACCCAAGTCACCACAACAATAGCATGAACATCCATTCATGCCAGCCCATCAAGTTTTAATTAAATGGTTGAGACTAGTTCTTGAACGACCTTACCAAGCATGTCCATAACCTAGGACGAGGCTATTCGAATAGTTTTAACCCTGCAGGGGTGTACCAATGTACCCACACGTCAGACCGCCTTTTCGCCACATGATTTAGCACACTTCCTTTGGTATGCCTAAGATGGCTAAGTCCTACGAGACATTTTCAATGGATGATGCTAATTACGAGCAAGAACCCACGGGATAAGGACACATTAGGCACCTAACCGGTCCGCTAATGCTCCTCCCAACACCACACACACACATTTTGTTAAAACATACCCACCGACCAGCTCATAATTAACACCTCCCAAAGTACTTAGCCAAGAGAGGTCCCATATCCCCTCGTGTGGTTAGCACGCAAAATCGCTGGCTTAGTGACCCAAGTAACTCGGTCCTTAGGGACCCTGCATACCACCACATTCCAAAAACCTCACCATCCATCCAATATGCCCAAGTCTAAATCAATCTTTTATTTTCAGATTTTTCTTTTACAATTAATCAAAGCACAAGTGCTGGACATATAGGAGTAATAATTAGACTTGGTGATCAAGACCATCGACTAAGTCGATGATCGCCCATTACTACCGTTACTAAGCATGTCTAAGCAAAGAGAGAACGCAACTACTAAGTGATAAGAGCTCATCCAACGAGCTCAAACCACAGCAAATAACCTAGGCTCATTGGTAGTAGAGGATAAACAACTCCTACAGATTATGCAACTATAGGATTACTAGCGACATTTAACACAAAGTAGCATGCATACATAGAAGTAAAACAATATATTAACCTTTAAAGTAATGGGACGTTAGAGGGCAACATTTTCTAGAATGGTGGTGATACTGAGATTTTTACTCTAAAACCAGCACCTCATGAGATGAATAACACAATTGAGTTCACCTCATTTGGAGCTATTATGCACTTTCTACAATTTTTCAAAAAACAAGAACTTGAACAAAATTATAATGCACAAGTCCTCATTTTTATAACAGCAACATGCTCAAAACTAATTTTCACAGTGAGTTCATTAATAGAGGAAACCAACAAAGTTGGTCTCACTCAAAAATAATCTACAGAGCATTAGTTATGTATTTTACAAGTTAAGCATTAATTTGAGTGTATATTTAAAGTGAGTTTTAAAATCTAATGGCAAAACTGTGCTCTGGAGCTGAACTCAACTTACAATCATTTTTGGATTAAAGTCAAGTTCAAGACAGAGCTAACACAATTTGAATGACCTCATTTGGATTTAGAATGAATTAGTTATGATATTTTGAAGTTCATACCTTTTTCTCGTTTGCAAATAAAGAGCTCACCGAATTAAAAAAACATAAAGACATGGGAGGTCATAAGCGGCTCAGATCACGCTGGGAGGTCCTCAACGGTTGAGATCTTCCAAAGGAAGATCTAAACTATCAAGATCTCCCCGAGGAAGATCTACATCGCCGACCTCACAGGAGGTCCCGGACGGTCCAGATGTTCCAAGGGAGGTCCTTGATGGTTCAGATCGTCTGAGGGAGGACCTTGACGGTCAAGATCTACCCCGGGAGGTCATGAACGGCTGAGATGGCCTCGGGGAGGTCCTAAGCGGAGATCTAAACATCACGCACCTCAGGGAGGTCTAGACGGCCACGACAAGTGAGGTCTTGGACGCCTAGATCTCCTCGGAGGAGGTCATGGACGCCCCAGAGCTCGCGACCACGTGCTTGCGCCAAGACGCACGAGCTTGGACATGAGATAAATGCGCGCGGGACAACGAGGAGGTCCGCGCGCGGGAGGTCTTAAATGCGTGCAAGGGGAGGATTAAATGCAGTTTAAGACGCCCAATGATTGCGAGGTTGAGCAAATGATTAGCGCATTAAACCCAGCGGATCTTGGTCCGAAAAACGGCAATAGCGCCGCAGTTCTTGTCCGACAAGATCCGAGTTTAAAAAGATGGTTCTCGCCGGCGATGTAGGCCTCGCCGGCGACATCCAATGGTACCACTGAGTGCACAATAACTTTGCGCACCCAGTGGACCTCCTCTCAACGGCGGCGGCGGTCTTAAACGCCGGCGAGCCGAAGAGGAACGCGAAGGAGATCACACGGTAAGAGCAAGAAGCAAAAGAAGCTCCGCAATGCCATTCAAGCGGTGCCCAAACAAAAGCTCCGCGACATCATACATCTGGTGCCCAGCGCCTAGGACTATCGTGGAGTACTGGAGGTCCTAACGATGCCGGGAGGTCGAGGATGGCGATGGCCCGAGTTGGAGAAGATGGGAAGCTCCCCGCTTCAAGTCCAATCTCCAACTCCAAGCTTCAAGTTCCACTAGCCCTCTCTGAAAAGGTAAACCTAACAATGAGTTAGGTTCAACTCAGAGATTTTGGGGAGCTTAATTGAGCAAGAGGTTGAGAGGGAGCCACCGAGCAAGCCTTCACCAAGGGCTCCAAGCTTCTCAACAATGGCGCCAAGTTGGGAGGTCGAGAGGGAGAAGGAGCTCAAATGACACAGCGCAAGCTTAGAGCTTGAAAGTGTGCCAAAGAAGCTACGGAGGAACCCAAATGGGTTTTATACTTGGGAGAAGCAGCACACGAGTGGGGTTAAGCTCATGGTGAGCTTAGCCCACTGGAGGTCCATGGAGTTGGACAAGACACGAGGTTGACAACCCGGCAGTCTCAGGCCGACCAGAGAGGCGGAAGGTCGACTGCATTAAATGCGGTCGGCAAGAGCATTGTAAGGTACACAAGGACGGACACGCATTAACTCCTCGCCAGAGCACGCATGCGCACTCAAGGAAGGAGAAGAACAGGGAGGTCATTTTGACCGTTGGATAGGACTTGGGAGGTTCTGCCCTCGGATGTAATTTTTGAACCGTTACACCTAAATGATCGGAGGAGGTCCCACCACACGATCAAGGATGGGGAGGTCATGGCCTCACGATTTCCTTAATGTGTATGCGCGTGGGAAAATGGGACAGAGGTCCAAAGCGTTGATCTCAATCCAAGTGCGGACCTCTGTGAGGTCTTAACCGCACACCTAACTTGAGAACTCGAGGGGAGGTCATGGCCTTTGGATCTAAATCCAAGGACTGACGACCTCACGCTTGTGGGAGGTCGGACAAGACGAGGAAAGGAGGAGGTCGTGACCATGGATTTTTGATCCAATGGTCTGGACCTCACGTGAGGTGGGAGGTTTGCTTAGTTTAACAGTGAGGGGAGGTCAGGCCATGGATATTGGATCCAAGGGCTATGACCTCAACAAGGGGAGGTCTTTGCGTTGTCGATCATGAGGAGGTCGTGGCGGTTGGATGTAAATCCAACGGTCATGCGACTGATCAAGGTGGAGAGGGAGGTCTGCTGAGGTGCAGACATGGTTGGGCTGGACCAGCTTTGCACAGCGGCTAGCCCAAGGAACAGTGTAGGCTTTTAAATTTAGTTTTTAACAGCTGAAACTTTGCAGAATTGTTTGGGGTAGCAATTCAACTCCAAAATTCATGAAATTTTAACAGGAACTTGCTGACAATGAGATTAACCTTACATAAAACTTCCAGAGGTTATTATGCAATGCATTTTTCTCAGGAAATTCATTAAGGCTGTTCAATGATTTGTTTTGCCTCCAAAAATTATCAACCAAGTTTTACATCTTGTGATATTTTTCAGAGGGGTCCCACATCAGCTTTAGGATCAAGGAAAATATTTTCCAATTGTTTGGCACAAGATTTAAGATAATTGGAAAATGAATTTGACTTTTGGTCAACAAGAGCTTTGTGTTTTTGGATTACACAACTCTTGGACAAGAATTACATGAGAGATTAGGGGTTTTCAAGATGTGAGAAAAAGTTTTAATTTCTACACATATAATTATACTTGAACAAACCCTAATTATACATTTGGGATGTTACAAAATCTCCCCTTACAAAAATCTCGCCCCGAGATTTGGCTCACTCTCAGAAAGAAAGATGGATGGTCCGCACGCAGACGATCTTCTCTTTCCCAAGTAGCCTCATCCTCGTAATGGTTCGACCAACGAACTTTAAGGAACTTGATGGTCTTATTCCTTGTCCTTCGCTCGAGACTCATCGAGCACGCGAACGTGGTGCTCGCGATAGGTCAAATCTTCCCGACATCGAGAGTTTCCAACGGAGTTTCCTCGCTTGGAACACGGAGGCACTTCTTTAGTGGGACACATGGAACACATCATGTACTCCCTCAAGTGCGGTGGCAATTCCAACTTATAGGCAACAGCTCCTTCTTCTCGATAACGGTAGGGACCGACATATCGAGGAGCCAACTTGCCCTTGACGCCAAACGTTGATGGCCCTTCAAAGGAGAGACTTTGAGATAAACAAAGTCATTAGGCTCAAAATGCAACTCACGCCGACGGCGATCCGCATAGCTCTTTTGCTCGATTGAGCTGCGCGCAAACGCCAATAATATTTGGACTTGGCGCCGGCCTCATTGATTGAGTCCGGGCCAAAGAGAGGTCTTTCACCGGTCTCGACCGCTCAACGGGTCCTACACTTTCTCCGTATAAGGCCTCAAATGGTGCCATGCCGAGACCGGCTTGAAAGTCGTTGTTATAAGAAAACTTCGCGAATGGCAAGCATTTCTCCCAATGCTTCCCATAGGAAAGGACACAAGCACGAAGCATGTCTTCCAAAACTTGGTTGACCTCTCGGTCGACCATCGGTTTGGGGATGATATGTCGAAATAAAGCAAGATTTAGTACCGATAGCCTTTTGCAAGCTATGCCAAAACGAGACGTGAAAAGGGATCCACGATCCGACACAATCGTTTTCGACACCGTGCAAACTCACGATGCGGGCGATGTAGAGTTCGCCAAAAGACCTACGAAGGTCGGTCTTGACGGAAGGAAATGTGCCACCTTAGTCAATCGATCGATGACGACCCAAATGGCATCATTCTTCTTGAGGATGTGGGTAGACCGTGATGAAATCCATTCGATCGAATCCCACTTCCACTCAGAACCGGCAAAGGTCAAGCGATCTGCGCAGACGTTGATGCTCGGCCTTGACACGACGACACACGCCGCACTCTCGAGAACGAACTCGCAATCTCCCTCTTCATTCGGGTCCACCAAAATTTCGGCGGAGATCTTGATACATCTTTGTGGCCCCGGATGAATGGATAAAGGCGAATCATGGGCAGCGGAGGATCAAATTCCGCAACTCCATATCCTTTGGAACCACAAGGCGTTGTTCAACCTCACGACACCATGCTCATCCTCGAGAAGCACTTGGTCGCTCGTTCTTGACATTTGCCTTAATGTGGCTCACTCCCATATCCGATCGCCGAGCGGACTTGATCCGATCCACCACGGTTGGTTGCACAACCAAGGCAATGAGAGAACCATGCTCAACTAAACTCAAGTTGAGCCGCTGAAATTCTTCCGTAAGAGCGGGTGAAGCTACTTGGACAACAAGGCATTGCAATGCGCTTTACGACTAAGTTTATCAAGAATCTACATTAGCCTTGCCCTGATGGTAGTGAATACCCATATCATAATCCTTGATCAACTCCAACCATCTCCTTTGCCCGAGGTTCAGTCAGGTTGGGTGAACAAATACTTAAGGCTTTTGTGATCCGAGTACACTTCACAACGACACCGATTAGGTAATGTCGCCAAATCTTAAGTGCATGAATCACCGGCCAACTCCAAATCATGGGTAGGGTAATTGAGTTCATGAGGTCTCAATTGCCTTGATGCATAGGCCACTACCTTGCCTTCTTGCATAAGGACACAACCGAGGCCTCGACGAGAAGCATCGCAAAAGATATCGAAGCCGATGGATATCGGGAAGAACAAGAACGGAGCAAAGTGGTCAAACGCTTCTTGAGTATTTGGAAACTTTCTCACACTCAGCGGACCACACGAACTTCTTGTCCTTCTTGAGCAACTCCGTCATTGGCTTTCATGATCTTGGAGAAGTTCTCGATAAAGCGACGATAATATCCCGCCAAACCGAGAAAACTCCGCGACATCGGTGACCGGCAGTCGACTCCATGAAAGAACATCGCTGACCTTGTTAGGATCAACGGCTACGCCTCCCGCCGAAAGAATATGGCCTAAGAAAGCCACTTCCTTCAACCGTAATGCACACTTGCTCAACTTCGCGCGTCAGCTTGGTGCTCACGAGTGGCCTAACACAAGCTTCAGATGCTCTAAGATGTTCCTCATCGTTCTTGGAGTAGATAAGAATATCATCGATGAAGACCACGACAAACTTATCCAAATACTCCATGAATACCGAATTCATGAGGTTCATGAACAAGGCAGAGCATTGGTTGTCGAATGACATGACAAAGGTACTCGTACAAGCCGAAGCGAGTAGAGAACGCCGTTTTGGAATATCCTCGTGTCGAATGCGAACTCGATGATATCCCACTCTCAAATCAATCTTGGAGAAAACTCGAGCTCCAGCTAATTGATCAAGAGATCGCCGATGCGGGCAATGGATACTTGTTCTTTACCGCCACTTCATTAAGTAGGCGGTAATCAACGCACACGCGTAAAGTTCCGCCCTTCTTCTTTACGAAGATCGCCGACAACCCCAAGGAGATGAGCTAGGCGAATGAAACCCTTCTCTTGAAGCTCATTTAATCGCTTCTTCAACTCCACCACTGCTCGGTGGCATCCGATAAGGCCTCTTTGAGATAGGGCGTACCGGAGCCAACTCAATGACAAACTCGAGGTCTCGAACGGTGGCATCCGGAAGATTCTGCAGAAAGACATCAACGAAGTCACAAACTGTTGGGACTTCGCTAATATCAAGAGCGGCTTCGCTTCAAGCGCCAAGAGATGAGGGCCTAGCGACTTGAAAAGCTTAACTTGCTCACGGAGGACTAGATAGAGATGAGCTTCTGGCGCAATCGATTTGCCCCATGTGCTTTGGGACAACCAATCCATGCCAAGAATCACATCAAGACTCATTGAATGGAGAAGGATAAGGTTTGCTAAGAACCCTACCCTTCGATCTCGATAGGAACATCCCTACACTCCGATTCAGCTCTCAACTCCCAACCAGAGAGCGAATGAGAAGCGGGACCGACAATAGAGAGAAAAGAAGCTCACCAACAACAAAGAAAGGACTCGTAAACAAAGGAATGTGATGCTCTGAATCAAACAAGACAAAGAGGTGAGAGTTAACGAAAGTGTACCTAGCACGACGCCGGTGCCTCCCGAGCTTCCTCTGCGGTGCGGCGTGACGCGACCACTACCCACGCCCGGGTAGCGGGACGATCTTCCGTCCCGAGATGCACCACCTCTCGCCCGCCCTCCATTAGGACGAGGGTCGCTCGCCTTCTTAGGGCATTGGTTCGCATAATGCCCCTTCCGTTGCAAGAGAAGCATGTGACCCCGCATTTGGGTTGCGGGGCCGCCGCCGACTCGCAGTGCACGGATCGAGACACGGCCTGCGATGAACGAGAACAGGGAGTAACCTCGGGGTGCCAAGATCGACCGGTACCTCGAGACCGCCCAAGCGGGGACGGAGGAATCGCCTCGATGACTTATGGGCCTCCCACTTGCGCTTATGGAGTCCATAAGCTCTCGAGCCGCATGCTCACGACGATGGCCTTGTCGACCAAGGTCCGGAAATCAGAAAGTTGACAATGGATAGCTTGTCCTTGACTCCTCGGACAAGCCACGCTCAACTTGGCTCGCTTAGCCATATCGGTGGCTACATCCTCGGGAGCATAACGAGCTAGATGGTTGAACTCGATACATACTCCATGATCTGGCTACGCCCTTGCTTGAGCGCAAGAAACTCCCCTTCTTGATCTCTATCAAGCCGGCAGGATGTGAGCCCGACGGAAGGCAAGATCTGAAACTCCTCCCAAGAGACGGTGTGGTCTCACGGGCTGCATGGCGAGATAGCTCTCCCACCATGACAAGGCCGCACCTCCACCGGTGCGATGCGTAACAGCGCCTTCTCGTGCTCGCAGCAGCTAGCGATGCGGCTTACGCCCACTAGACGGCCAATCGTCTGCATCCAATGGGTCCTCGACCGAAAAGGTAGGGGCTGAGTACGAAGAAACTCCGCGAGTCCTCCACGCGGTGATGGGCATTCCTTGCCTGCATCCCAAGCTCCGGTAAGAAGGGCAGGTGTTGCGCGATGACGCCCAAGAGAACTCTCTGTCATCCGCGGCATTGCTGCGCCGATCGAAGAAGAACCTCGGCCATGGTCGGAGGAGGAGTAAGCTCGTCCGACCAACTGCTCGCCTTGGCCGCACGAGTACGTCCGCCATCCTGTTACAATGAAATTTGGTTAGCAACAAAACCCGAAAAACCAAGCCTTAAAGAAAGCAAAGCTAACGACTAGGGGAATGGGGCATCACCCTAACCGAAAGCCAAAATCAGCGGTTACTTAAACTTCAAAAAGCTTCTAATGGACTCTAAAACAGCAAAGGATCACCAAAAGAAGCTCAACTTCTCAACACAACTAACCCGTATTGAACGAACGAGTAATTGATCGAGAAGATAAAAATCAGATTGTAAGGTGAGAGCTAATGCTACTAAAGAGCAATGCTAAACCAGCGAGATAAGTGTTAGATACTTAGCTAACTAGTATCGCATCTACACGCTTATTCCCACAAGTTTTAGTTGAATTAACCTCTCATTTTCTACCTTAACCACTAGCTTAAGCTTGCTGCCCTAAAATGCTTGCTTGCTGTCCTAATTTCCAGATTTGAATTTCCAGCTCCAGATCCTTCCATCCTTCACCAAAAGACAGCCAAGACTTCCAATTTAGACTCTCATAAGTTCCCCAAAACCCAATTTAATCGATAACAACTAATTTTGAGGGGAGAAGAGGAAATCATCTTTGTAAAACTCAACTAGAGCAAGGTGAGATAGAAAGCTAAGATAGGTAAGGAGTAAAATCTGAGAATTACTTAAGCTTTCAAAACTCTTTTATAATTTGAAAATAAGTTTTCCAAAATATCCTAAAGGCGACCAAGCTTGGGTTACTACGGTCGAGAATGGCTCGATACCAAACTTTTTAGAGACCCGCTTTATTAAGCTCATAATACTTAGTCATCCACTTGACCCTAGTATTATCAACTAAATAAACTGTGCCTCGAGATATATGTACTTCCCAATAATGCAAGACACACAACTCATTACAAAAGGTTGCATCAATTCCATTCAAACACATAGAATGTAACAAGCAACAAACCGGTTAAAATAAATAAGGGATAGTTATTAGAAAAGAGAGGCCGACCGCCAAATAACAACAAGTCTACAAGAATACACAATGAAGCAAAAGTGCCATAAAGATGGCCCAAAATAAGAGCCAACCAAGGTGCCTTAGCCCACAAGGCAATCGACCGACCGCCAAGCTAGTCGCTTCCCAACCATCAAGACTCACAAAAGTAAAGCCCTTTGGGCTCTACCTCCTCTGCAACAAAGTTGTTAAGCAAAGCAAATGAGTACAAAAATGTACTCGCAAGACTGACGTGTGAGATAACAGAACTATAATTTAGCTACATGCAAGCTTTATTTAAGTGGATGAGGCTTTAGACTCATTTTAGCATAAAGCAAGTTTCATTTGCAATAACATAATAGATTGAAGGCAATTTGGCAAAGCATTTTTAATTGTTGAAATAACAACGAGATAATAACATAGTAACAACAACAAGATCAACCTGGAAGTGACTAACCCAAGTCACCACAACAATAGCATGAACATCCATTCATGCCAGCCCATCAAGTTTTAATTAAATGGTTGAGACTAGTTCTTGAACGACCTTACCAAGCATGTCATAACCTAGGACGAGGCTATTCAATAGTTTTAACCTGCGCAGGGTGTACCAATGTACCCACACGCCGATCGCCTATTCGCCACATGATTTAGCACACTTCCTTTGGTATGCCAAGCACGGCTAAGTCCCACGAGACATTTCCAATGGATGATGCTAATTACGAGCCGCAACCCATGGGGATAAGGACACATTAGGCAGCCTAACCGGCCTGCTAATGCTCCTCCCAACACCACACACACACATTTTGTTAAAACATACCCACCGACCAGCTCATAATTAACACCTCCCAAAGTACTTAGCCAAGAGAGGTCCCATATCCCCTCGTGTGGTTAGCACGCAAAATCGCTGGCTTAGTGACCCAAGTAACTCTGGTCCTTAGGGACCCTGCATACCACCACATTCCAAAAACCTCACCATCCATCCAATATGCCCAAGTCTAAATCAATCTTTTATTTTCAGATTTTTATTTTACAATTAATCAAAGCACAAGTGCTGGACATATAGGAGTAATAATTAGACTTGTGTGATCAAGACCATCGACTAAGTCGATGATCGCCCATTACTACCGTTACTAAGCATGTCTAAGCAAAGAGAAAACGCAACTACTAAGTGATAAGAGCTCATCCAACGAGCTCAAACCACAGCAAATAACCTAGGCTCATTGGTAGTAGAGGATAAACAACTCCTACAGATTATGCAACTATAGGATTACTAGCTTACATTTAACACAAAGTAGCATGCATACATAGAAGTAAAACAATATATTAACCTTTAAAGTAATGGGACGTTAGAGGATATGATCAAACTGCTTGCCTTGTTGCTGTTGCTCAAGTTGTGGCAGAGGGTCACTCTCGGGATTACCACAAATGTCTAAACCTAACGGAAAAGCGATAAAGAACCGATAAGAACGACGAAAGTAATCAAGGACAGCACATCAAACGAACTCCAAATACTCTGAACTTTCTACAGCAGCAGGAGGATGATTTTAGGAATTTTGCAACAAGAACCAATTGATTTGGATTCTCAATGCAAAAGTTATGAGCAAAACAATTCTGCTCAAACCCTAAAAACACCAAACTGCACTATTCACTAATTTAATTATGAGGCAACATTTTCTAGAATGGTGGTGATACTGAGATTTTACTGTAAAACCAGCACCTCATGAGATGAATAACACAATTGAGTTCACCTCATTTGGAGCTATTATGCACTTTCTACAATTTTTCAAAAACAAGAACTTGAACAAAATTATAATGCACAAGTCCTCATTTTTATAACAGCAACATGCTCAAAACTAATTTTCACAGTGAGTTCATTAATAGAGGAAACCAACAAAGTTGGTCTCACTCAAAAATAATCTACAGAGCATTAGTTATGTATTTTACAAGTTAAGCATTAATTTGAGTGTATATTTAAAGTGAGTTTTAAAATCTAATGGCAAAACTGTGCTCTGGAGCTGAACTCAACTTACAATCATTTTTGGATTAAAGTCAAGTTCAAGACAGAGCTAACACAATTTGAATGACCTCATTTGGATTTAGAATGAATTAGTTATGATATTTTGAAGTTCATACCTTTTCGCGTTTGCAAATAAAGAGCTCACCGGAATTAAAAAAACATAAAGACATGGGAGGTCATAAGCGGCTCAGATCACGCTGGGAGGTCCTCAACGGTTGAGATCTTCCAAAGGAAGATCTAAACTATCAAGATCTCCCCGAGGAAGATCTACATCGCCAGACCTCACAGGGAGGTCCCGGACGGTCCAGATGTTCCAAGGAGGTCATTGATGGTTCAGATCGCTCGAGGGAGGACCTTGACGGTCAAGATCTACCCCGGAGGTCATGAACGGCCGAGATGGCCTCGGGAGGTCCTAAGCGGAGATCTAAACATCACAGACCTCCAGGAGGTCAGACGGCCACGATCGCAAGTGAGGTCTTGGACGCCTAGATCTCCTCGGAGGAGGTCATGGACGCCCCAGAGCTCGCGACCACGTGCTTGCGCAAGACGCACGAGCTTGGACATGAGATAAATGCGCGCGGACAACGAGGAGGTCCGCTACGGAGGTCTTAAATGCGCAAGGGAGGATTAAATGCAGTTTAAGACGCCCAATGATTGCGAGGTTGAGCAAATGATTAGCGATTAAACCCAGCGGATCTTGGTCCGAAAAACGGCAATAGCGCGCGATTCTTGTCCGACAAGATCCGAGTTTAAAAAGATGGTTCTCGCCGGCGATGTAGGCCTCGCCGGCGACATCCAATGGTACCACTGAGTGCACAATAACTTTGCGCACCCAGTGGACCTCCTCTCAACGGCGGCGGCGGTCTTAAACGCCAGCGAGCCGAAGAGGAACGCGAAGGAGATCACACGGTAAGAGCAAGAAGCAAAAAGAAGCTCCGCAGCTGCCATTCAAGCGGGTGCCCAAACAAAAGCTCCGCGACATCATACATGCGGGTGCCCAGCGCCTAGGACTATCAGGGAGTACCTGGAGGTCCTAACGATGCCGGGGAGGTCGAGGATGGCGATGGCCTGAGTTGGAGAAGATGGGAAGCTCCCCGCTCAAGTCCAAGCTCCAACTCCAAGCTTCAAGCTCCACTAGCCCCTCCTGAAAAGGTCAACCTAACAATGAGTTAGGTTCAACTCAGGAGATTTTGGGGGAGCTTAATTGAGCAAGAGGTTGAGAGGGAGCCACTGGAGCAAGCCTTCACCAAGGGCTCCAAGCTTCTCAACAATGGCGCCAAGTGGGGAGGTCGAGGGGAGAAGGAGCTCAATGACACAGCGCAAGCTTAGAGCTTGAAAGTGTGCCAAAGAAGCTACTGGGGAGGAACCCAAATGGGTTTTATACTTGGGAGAAGCAGACACACGAGTGGGGTTAAGCTCATGGTGAGCTTAGCCCACTGGAGGTCCATGGAGTTGGACAAGACACGAGGTTGACAACCCGGCAGTCTGTGGCCGACAGAGAGGCGGAAGGTCGACTGCATTAAATGCGGTTAGCAAGAGCTGCTGTAAGGTACACAATGGGATGACACGCATTAACTCCTCGCTCAGAGCACGCATGCGCGACCAAGGAAGGAGAAGAACAGGAGGTCATTTTGACCGTTGGATAGGACTTCTGGGAGGTTCTGCCCCTGATGTAATTTTTGAACCGTTACGCCTAAATGATCGGGAGGAGGTCCCACCACACAATCAAGGATGGGGAGGTCATGGCCTCACGATTTCCTTAATGTGTATGCAAGACGTGGGAAAATGGGACAGAGGTCCAAAGCGTTGATCTCAATCCAGCAGCGGACCTCCCGTGAGGTCTTAACCGCACACCTAACTTCAGAACTCGAGGGGAGGTCATGGCCTTTGGATCTAAATCCAAGGGTTACGACCTCACGCTTGTGGGAGGTCGGACAAGACGAGGAAAGGAGGAGGTCGTGACCATGGATTTTGATCCAATGGTCGTGACCTCACGAGGTGGGAGGTTTGCTTAGTTTAACAAAGGAGGGAGGTCGGGGCCATGGATATTGGATCCAAGGGCTATGACCTCAACAAGGTGGGAGGTCTTTGCGATTAATTATCATGAGGAGGTCGTGGCGGTTGGATGTAAATCCAACGGTGC
The DNA here is from genome assembly GCA_036346405.1 of Phyllostachys edulis. Taxonomy (NCBI): domain Eukaryota; kingdom Viridiplantae; phylum Streptophyta; class Magnoliopsida; order Poales; family Poaceae; genus Phyllostachys; species Phyllostachys edulis. The sequence continues at coordinate 99,944 of JAYEVD010000325.1, forward strand.
GACCTGATCAAGGTGGAGAGGAGGTCTCACGAGGTGCAGACATGGTTAGGCCGACCGACTTTGCACAAATGGCTAGCCCAAGGAACAGTGTAGGCTTTTAAATTTAGTTTTTAACAGCTGAAACTTTGCAGAATTGTTTGGGGTAGCAATTCAACTCCAAAATTCATGAAATTTTAACAGGAACTTGCTGACAATGAGATTAACCTTACATAAAACTTCCAGAGGTTATTATGCAATGCATTTTTCTCAGGAAATTCATTAAGGCTGTTCAATGATTTGTTTTGCCTCCAAAAATTATCAACCAAGTTTTACATCTTGTGATATTTTTCAGAGGGGTCCCACATCAGCTTTAGGACCAAGGAAAATATTTTCCAATTGTTTGGCACAAGATTTAAGATAATTGGAAAATGAATTTGACTTTTGGTAAACAAGAGCTTTGTGTTTTTGGATTACACAACTCTTGGACAAGAATTACATGAGAGATTAGGGGTTTTCAAGATGTGAGAAAAAGTTTTAATTTCTACACATATAATTATACTTGAATAAACCCTAATTATACATTTGGGATGTTACAAACTCGTGGTTACTCTTCCTCCACTTTAGATATGGCGAGCACCAAACCACTCACAACACACCGGGCCTTCTCACAAGCTTCTTGAGATGATCACCAGACCACGAGGCCTCCACGTCGTCTAGGTGTTGGCAAACACCAAGAGTAATAAGTTAAGCCTCTTGCTTGACTCTCACCAAGTGCAACACGTGCATAATTGGATGCTCAATCCAATTCTAGTTGCAACACATGCAACTAGAACCTCACCCTTTGCTCACAAGGTGCAACACAAGCACAATTAAAACGAGAAGCTCACACTAGCTCAAGAGACTGAAATGGGATGCCTATAAGTTGCCTCCCAACCAGCCATAGTGGATATTTATAGCACACACACCAAAAACTAACTGTTGAAGGCTAAAAGGGCTAGAAACAACGAAACCTAGTCTGACTGCCAACCAACGGCCGGTCAGACCGGGCTACAATACAACGACTATTAAACTAGCCATTACAGACAATTCCGTCAGACCTCCCTCACAGGGTTTGGTCTGACCGGACCCTGATCAGACCAGACTTCTGGGAGGAAGAAAACTCAAAAACATGCACTCTGGAAAAAGTTGACCGGCCTTATAAGGGCGGTCAGACTGGACTTCCGGTCAGTCTGGGCTTGAATTTCAGCACAGGAGATACTCGAAAAAATGGCCGTAACTTTTGACTCCGATGTCGGAACTGAGTGATCTTTTGATCTACGGAAAGCTTATTTAGAGGGCTACACACCTTATCTATTTGATTAATCTCAAACACATTTGATAGATTCAAGAAGCGCAACTCCAAAGAGACAACACATGGCCTAAGTCCAAGAAAAGAGCAATAAGCAATCTTAGACTATGCTAAGGAATAATGCATGAACTTCAACAATTTGCAAACTTTAGTATCATGCCACAAGGAGTAGGTGCATGGACTTCAACCATTTGCAAAACACATTTGCAAATTGTAGTCTCATGCTACAAAGAGTTAATACATGAGCTTCAACTATTTGCAAAACACATTTACAAACAATAGCATCAAGCCTATCAACACATGGTGAGACTCAAGCTACTAGACAATACCCCTATTAATAGTACGACAACCTATACTAGCAATCCGATCTTCCAACTAAACACCGAGACCGGTAAAAGACTAGGAACACATCCTTAGCCTATGCTAGTCATACCTTTGCCTTGAGCATCTGTCTTGGAGTGATCACTTGATGATGAATATCTCCACTCCAAGGTCAGGTTCTTGGCTTGATAATCATCAACACATGATGATTTCCTTTACTCCAAGTTCTTGACTTGAATATCATCAACACATAATGATCTTCTTCACTTCAGGATCTTGTCTTGAATATCATCAACATATGATGACATCCTTGGTCCCGATTTTTGACTTGATGACAATCAACTCACGATGCCACCCAAAGTCTTCATCATCATGGGACTGAACCTGTTTCACTAACTCATACAAAATATTAGTCCACATGACGACTGTCATTAATTACCAAAATACTCCATTAACTCAAAATGGTGAGTCAAGATTCTTCAACCAGGCATGGAGGAGGAAGCAGGAGTTCCACCAGGCATGGAGGACAAATGCAAGAAAAAGAAGGGAAAGCTTGTGACTACTCACCTCCTCTAGTACCGATATCATCTAAGTCGAGCTTACAAGGTAATACCAAAGATACTGATTTGAACACTCAATCTGGTATCAATATCCATGATTTCCTGCCTAGTATCATTGAACAAAGGGAAAATCAGATTGTAATAGAAACCATTGAATCACATGAGGTGAAGAAACTTAGTGTTGAGAAGGCAGATATTAATTTCCTAGCTACAAAAATCTGATATTATTAAGCATTTGCATAAATCATGTGATAATTTGATTTATTTGTCTGCTGACTTGAGTGCACCACACTACTACAGAAAAGGCCTTCTGAGACGGTTCGTAACGCCATCACGCGGTTGCCCGTGAGCCGCCTCGAGTTTATGGGTCAAGAATGCTAATGGTCATCACGAGCGGTTCTCGAACCGCTCGTAATACATACTATCACAGGCACGTGCGGTCAGATGCAACCGCTCGTGATAGTCGATCTACCACGCGATGCGTAGATAGAGATAAAACCGTCAGGATATTCGACTACCACTGCACGGTCCGTAGATAAACCGCTCGTGATAGTCGATTACCGCGCACGGTCCGTAGATAAAACCGTCAGGATATTCGATTACAGGCGATGCGTCAGATGCGCTCGCGATAGTTCACTATCACGCAGCGGTTTCATCTACGCATCGTCAGGGTAAGTCGATCATCACTGACGGTTTCATCTACTGCACCGCCTGTGGTAGTCTTTGCATTGCTTAATCTATTTCGTTTATTGGCTAGCCTCAGAAATGCTAGCCATGCCCTCTCAAACAAGCACATCCAATTCTCATTCATTTCGTAGCACATCAAAATTGCATTCATTTCGTAAACAAGCACACATCCAATTCACAAATCAATTAACTAAAATTAACCATTAATGTACATTAATTTACACACATGTACCATTATGTTCAATCTATCTCAATCAAGTTCAATCGCTACACCGTGGAAACTCCCATTTGGATTTATGACACGTGCATTCAGAATGCCGCAAGGTGTGATCGAATTTTTATGAGCTCGCTCTGCTCCAACGCAGATTTGGCGATGTTTGCAACCCGTCGATATGAAGGTTAAATTAGGGCTTATATAAATTGGTAAGTATATATGAAATAATTGTTGAAAGATTGACAAACCCGAGGATCATTGGTGATCGCGAACCGACGAGTAGTTGCATGTTGTGGCAAACATAGTATCCACAGACGCTATGCTGGCTGGCGGCCGGTGGCACCGCAAAAATAGAATTGGTTAGTTCAAGAGGCATTGCTACGAAGTGTTATATAGGATTAATGTGTACTAGCTAGCAAGTACCGGAATGTTTGATCATGTTGCGGCGTTCTTCCCTTGATATTCCATCCTCTAGCATGTAACACGTCGAACACCCCACGTGACTCCAAGAAGTTAGCCTTAGCCATTGCAAAGGAAGGAAAGACTACAATAGAGTTTCTATGGAGGAAATGTGTTATTCGATGATTAAACTCCGGATAGTCGTGAAGTTGTGGTGGCCCTCTCAGAGGGAATCTAGGTATATTACGATTTCGCTTTGGTATAATTACAATTAGAATCCAATGGAACCTACGGTATGTCAAGATGGTCATTAAACCTAAGTTCGTGTTGCTTATAAAGTACAAATCAACATTAAGTATAGCCAGAGTGCAACACTACTTACTTCGGTTGTAGGGCAAAAGTATGAATTCCTTGTTGCGTGAGCCATGAAAAATCTATAACGTAATTCTCGATTTAATGTTGCATTCGCCGTGATGCTTTGCTCGGAGACAACGTGTGGGTCGAGGAAACCTACCGGTGATTTCCTTCTTTCGGCTTCACGATCATGTATCTATTATACAAAAGCTAGGAGTTATATATAACATTTATCGATATTACACTTAACATTGACCGTGATTGTACACACTTACGATTGTCCAAAGATCGTATGATTGAGACGCCGAGCTCGCCGAGGTTGAAGAGACGTAACAAGTCGTCGAAGGTCACCGTGAAGACAGCGCCTTGATACACGTGGTTAAAATGATGCTCCTTGAACTTGACGGTGACACCCGAGCATCGCTGATCAACCGCTTGTTGGACTGCTCCATGTACCATGCATGCAATTCCGCAATCCAAATTCCTAGGGTAGGGTCGTTTAACTTCTCGAGCAACGGCTCGCTCGCTTGTATTTCCGCCAACGGCAAGAAGGGGATATCGAGAGAAGACTCGATCGCCTTCGATTTGCCCTTGCCCTTGCCTCGCTTTGTATAGGTCGACTTCACAAGAGTCGATCAAGCACGAGGTGTAGATGCATGTGATGCGGCGGGCCCTTGCCATGTCGGGCAGAAGCCGGTGCGATCAAGTCCGTGGACTTGATGCCGCTGCAGACATTCCCGTGAAGTTGACACCGAGCAGTAGCTCGAGCAGATGTCCTCCTTGGGCCTTTGGATGAATGTTCCAACGGCTTGCCCTAGAGTCATGACCTCATCGCTTGGGGGAATTTTCAGCGGGACGGCCTCGAAATTGGCACAAACACCGCCCACATTCACTTTTACGTAAACCCGAGCTAGATTTGCACTGCACCAAAGCTCCGACTGGGATGGATACACCGCCCCAAGCAAAGATCTAGGGCAACAGAGACATATCTCACTTGGAGCTTGCACTCAGAGCCACCCACGCATATAACGGTACAAAATTAGCTACTCCAACAAAGCTTATGAATGGATTGAGCATTCCGAGATAATAATTATTACCGGATGTCATCGACGAAAATCTGTCATCACCTATTGTGGTAGGGTTAGGGTTGGACGCGCAGACTACTCGGATGTTTGGGGGCTAGCTAGCGGTATAGTAGGGGGAGGGCTTCCAACCGACTTGGCATTTGCAATCCCTAATCCTTTCCTCAAAAGTCTCTTGTCGCTTTTGCTCGAACGCACTAATCCTTTCCTCAAAGGATTGGTGACTTTTTCACTAACCTCCGCCTCGATTTTTTCAAGTGAGCTCATCTCGAGGATGCACGAAGATCCTCTCGTAGCTTTGCATCGTGCTCGCTTTGGCTCTCCTCCTACTCCCAGACGATCCTCCGTCCGCTTGGAACCATTGTTCCCATGTAACAAAAACACCGGCGCCTCTCGTATAATCCGGATGCTCATCGCTTCCTAGGGCCGCAGAGAGTATATCTTTCTCCCTATCCGCTCGAATGAGCCTTGGGAAGATTGTGCACTCGGCATTATCGCAATATAGCCCGACATGTCATTTCACTTCCTATGAAGTTATGGAGTAATTACAAACTAGGTAGTTCGATATCTTACCAGCGTTGGGACACTTCACGGTCTTCGGGTTTGGAAAGTACACTTCAGAGGCGAATAGCTAACCTCGCAAATAACCCTTTGTCGTAGCGCGACATCGCTGATCTCGAAATAGCAGGAGAGATTCAAACCGCTGTTCGCTGTTCTCGATCCCTCCATATCGGGCTTTACCCGCATACCAGCCGTGCCGAGTCCGTGGGGTGCTTGTTTTTGCTCGAGGGCCGTGTCCGCCGACTTTCACTCTTAAATTCATCTGTCGCCTTCTTCGCCACAAACTCGCCCAGACTCTTCCAAGAATAGATACTTGTGGAAGGGCGGCAGATCCTTCTCCACGAAGTTCTTGACAAGCGTGTTTGAAGTTCTTCCACGCTTTGCACGCTTGTAGCAACGCTGTCGTCAAGACGGAGTCCGTGAGTTCTACCGATCTCGAACGATGCAAGAATTTCCGTCACAAGACATTTTCTAATGGTCCGCACCACCTTCCACGAATCGTAGGTGATCTTGACCCGTTCCTGCAACTATTCCAACCATTCTCCGGAATCGGCGCGCTCTACGAGGATTGATAGGGTCCCGATCGATCGACCTCCGTGATGGTAAATCGCCCGTGGGCCTTTTCGATATTCCTCTTCTTACCGCGGTTGGATATTGTTCCAGAGGATGGTGCATCATCGAGACATGAGGGTACCGACTCGTAATGAGCGGAAGACATCTTCACAAGAAATAGAACATCATGTGAACAAATGAAATCAAGATAAAGCTAAGATTTAACATTTTGATATTGCTATCGATGTAGAGTAAGCATTCCAATTAGAGCTCAAGTACAAACCCGATTATCAAAACAATTTCAAGACAAGACTATTATCATCACAGAGCATTCATCTCAAGCCCAACACACCACATTGCAATGTATTCGAAGAGAGATCAAAACAAATACCATATGAATAATCGACTAGAACAAATACAAATTCCTAAAACAAGTACAATTATCATGAAGGACCATGACAGATTATTGATAGAAATAGTTAGGAAAGGGCATGGGGTCGATCGGTAACTTCGGCATTGGTTACCTTTGGGCGTCGAGGAGAAGGACGAGCAGGAGCAAGACGAGCAAAAGCGGCGGCGTCGAAGGGGAGACGCGCTGCCTGGGGGAGGGAGGAGGCGGCGGGCTCTGCTGGTCAGAGGAGGAGGCTCGGCGGGCTCGGGAGGCGCCACTGGCCGAGGAGGAGGCGCGACGGCAGGGGAGGAGTAGCGCCGGGCTCGAGGAGGTGGCGCCGAGGACGGTGGCGATGGGCTCGGGGAGGAGGAGCGAGAGGAGTTGAGAAACTTAATCGCTTGAGAGTGGCGGCGCGGCAAACCCTAGCTAGAGTCCTAATGTAAATAGGGATGGACATCACGCAGACGGTTCTAAATTAGAACTGTCAGGATACATATCATCGGCCGGTTCTAACTTAGAACCGCTCGTGATATGTGATATCATGCACGGTTTTAATAAACAACCGCTCGTGATATTGATGAATCCGCACGGTTTTAATAAACAACCGCTCATGATATATGATTTATCACGAGCGGTTCTAATTTAGAACCGCTCGTGATAGTGTAGCATGAGCGGTTCTAAGTTAGAACCGCTCGTGATATATGATGTATCACAGATGGTGTTAATAAACAACCGTCTGTGATATACATGTAGCACTGACGGATTTGATAAACAACCGTCTGTGATACACATGTGAGACGATGCGTAGTTCAAACCATCTCGTGATATTATTTTGTATTGGTTAATATCTAGATCGTTTCGCTTATTGGCTAGCCTCAGAAATGCTAGCCATGCCCTCTCAAACAAGCGTAAAAGACAACAAGTACATGTATATACATCCAATTCACATTCATTTGAGAAACAATCACATCCATTTCACAAGACAAATCAATTAATTAACTCAAATGAACTAAAATTAACCATGATCATCGTAATGTATATAGTACATATACACACATTGTTCAATTAATCTTTAAAAATTAGCCCTTCATGATGATCGAAGCCCTTATGCCGCTTCCGAAAGGAGGCAACTCGTCAAATTGATTGTATTCTTCCTCGCCCACTACATTCTCAACTCCGACAATCCTCCTTTTTCCATGAAGAACTACGTGGCGCTTCTTATTTGCCGGTCGGTAACATAGAAGACTTGAACAACTTGGTTAGCCAAGACGAACGGTTCGTCTTTGTATCCGACACGCTCGAGGTCCACGGTAGTGACGCCCGCATTTGTCGACCTTCACCTGTGGGAGATGGACCCAACGGCACCAAATAGGGGATCTTGAAAAGCACGAGTCGAGCTCCCATATCTCCTCTATTTGCCCATAGTAGGAGCTCCTCACCCATCGGCATCGAATGCATCTATGCGGACACCGCTGATTCGTTAGTGCTTTTATATCCCGAGCTGCAGATAGAATGTGTACCCATTTATGTCGATCCTCGCCATGTTACAACTCAGAATGTTGGCCCTTTTGCCAACCATGTCAAGATATCACTTGACGAGCTCCTAGCAAGTCGCTCCTTCAACCATTGGTTGAACCGCTCATTGTGTTGTCTCGTGATCCAAACATCCGCCGCAGCGGATTACGCTGTCAAGCACGCCCTTGCCGGTCGATATCTGGGACACTTCACCATGTGTTGCAAGACGTGAAATGGGCTTGAGCATACGATCCATATTTGGAGTGATTGCTTTCTTCCGATGGTCCCGATACCCTCGAGCCTCCCTCATGGCGAGATCGAGGCACACCCATCGGTTCGACCGAGCCATGTAATCGAGGCGTAACTCAATGACCTCTTCGCTTGCATAACCTTCGACGATGTCGCCCTCGCCGAGATCGATTTCGTACATATGACTTGAGAATTCCCATGAACCTCTCAAACGGGTACATGCTACGAGGAACACGGCCCGCACATCTTTATCTCCTCACAATATGAACAATGAGATGGACCATGATATCGAAAAACGACGGAGGGAAATACATCTCAAGATCACATAGTGTCGTCACCACCTCGCCCCGCAGAGCATCTAGTCCTTCGAGATCGATGACCTTCGAGCAATTGTGTTAAAAAATAACACGACCTCATGATTGTCTCTGACCTTGATCGCAAAATACTTCTAATTGCAACAGGAGCATTTGTGTCATCAACACATGACAATCATGAGACTTCATGCCAATTAACTTCAAATCTTTTATCGAAACAAGTTTCTTCATGTTGGCGAGTAACCGGACGGAACTTTCACGCCATGCAAGCACCGCACGCTCGTTCTCTCGCCTTGGACAGAGTGTAACAAGCGGGGAAGGTACGCTCGTCCTTTATCGGTCCTTGTTGGTGCTAACTCAGTCCGATGTCCATATCAACCAAGTCAAGCCGTGCGCTGACACCATCTTTTGTTTTGTCACGAATGTTCAAGAAGAGACCAATCAAGTCGTCACATACATTCTTTTCTACATGCATGACGCCGATGCAAAGGGCGAACTTCTAGGTGCTCCCAATAAGGTAAGTCCCAAAATATTGATCTCTTCTTCCACATGTTCTTCTTACTTGTCCTCGATTTACATCCCTTTCCAAGCACAACATCTAAATCCTTAACCATATCATAGACCTCTTTTCCGCTTAAATGCCTTGGAGCCGAATTGTCCTCCTTCTCTCCGTCAATTGTTTCTTCATCTGCGGTATGGGTGAGCCCTCCGAAGGAACCTACGATGACGCATGTACACGGTTTTCTTGAGTGATTGACCCACACACTGGGTATCATCTAAGCAAAGGAGTATGTGCTTTGGCCCTTTGTACTCGCCCGACAGATTAGCAAGGCGGGATAATCATTTATGGTGCGTAACAACAAGGAACGAAGTGAAGTTCTCTCGCTTGTACGCATCCCATACTGCACCCTTCAATCCACAAGATTTTTAGATCTTCCATCAATGGTGCTAGGTACACATCAATATCATTCCTGTGTTGCTTCGCCCTTGGATAAGTATCGACAACAAAATATACTTCCGCTTCATACACAACCAAGGAGGAAGGTTGTAGATACAGAGCGCCACGCCAAGTGCTATGTCGGCCGCTCATATTACCGAAAGGATTCATTCCATCGTACTCAATCCAAACCTTATATTCCTTGTTCCGCACAAGTCTCGCAAACCTCCTATCGATGTTTCTCCACCGGGCGGAATCGGCAGGTGTCTTAACTTTCCGTCATTCTACGCCTCGAAAGTGCCAATACTGCAGCTTTTGCATTCTTTGGGTTCGCAAAACCGCTTCAAACGGGAATTACAGAAGATACCACGCCACCTTAGCATGAGGTCCTTTCTTCACCTCGATTCCTCGTCGTCATCCGATTGTTTACGCTTGTATCGGGATGCGTTGCACACGGACATACATGCATGTTTGTATACTCGTTACGGTAGAGGATACAATCGTTCGGACATGCATGTATTCTTTCTACTTCCATTCCCAATGGACAAAGAACCTTTTGGCTTTGTAGGTGGTTTTGGGCAACTCATTTCTCAGGAAGCATGTCCGCTAAGAGACCTAATAACTCAGTGAAACTCTTGTCGGACCAACCGCTGCTTGCCTTCAATTTCAGTAGCTTTAACACGGATGACAACCTTGTGTATTCCGACTTGCAGCCGGGAACAAAGGTTTCTCCGAGTCCTCCATCACGCCTCGAATTGAACATACTCCCTCTCATCACGGTTCCTTCGTGATCGCAAGCATCTCGATCTAGATTGTCATCGCGTACTTATCCGAATCGAACCACAATCGACATTGGCGGCATATCGTTGACTTCAGATAATATGCATATCGTTGACTTCAGATAATATGCTCTTCACCGTGATGGTCCAACATGTATAACCCTTTTGAAACCCCTTCAATCAAGTGTGCTTCGATCTGCGCTCGGTTGTTAAACATCTTGATTCTCGCAGATCAATGCATGGACAAGACATATATTCCGCCCCTTATTCAACATATCCTACTTGGCGGCTCTTGTAAAAGCAGACACGCCATTAATGTACTCTTCACTCACACGGTTCTCGGTGTACATCCAATTTCGGTCCATCACACTGTTCGTATTGAAAACCCCGAAAATAAATAAAAGGGTGATGACTTTCAAAGCGTATTTTCCGAGGCTTAATTATGATTTTTTCATTTTTACATTTTTTGGATTTTATTAACTTACATGTGGGCCCTACTTGTCGCTGACTCATTTTTATTTCATGATTTTATTTATAAAATCTATGGCGGTCCCACATGTCATAGACTCGTTAGTTTATTAACTAAATGATTAAAAACAAGAGGATTAATTAATTTGAAGCTCAAACTGGGCTTAGGGTGACATCGCATTGCTATATAGTCGTGGCTCTCGCCCTAAGGTCTCGCCGAGGCGAACCGACAAGACGATGTCCCATGAGGCGCTGAACTAGCGATTTGGCGAAACGTCAAACTACTCAAATTAAAGGATGCTTATGCTTCAAGATCTCACCTCGATCACGAGGAAGGTGTCAATGAAAGTCGGGAAGGTCCAAGCGCGGTGGGTCGCCGATCGGTGAACAGAGGCGGCGGCAAGCTCCTACGACAATATACAACCGAAATGGACCAGCCGGCCGGTGAGGTGAGGCGATGTACTCAAACCGCACGAACGGCGATGGACCTATCGAGCGCCTAGAGATATGGAGATCAAGAAGACTATATCTGTTTTTGGCCGGGAGGCGGAGCTATATATATACGCTCGTGGTGAGTTAATTATCACGACGGTTTTAACAAAACCCGCTCGTGATATTGGGCAATATCACGACGGTTTATGTTTGGAACCGTCGTGAAGTATCACGACGGTTTAAAACAAACCGCTCGTGATATTGTGTAATATCACAGAGCGGTTCATATTTGGAACCGCTCGTGAAGTATCACTGACGGTTCCAAACATGAACCGCTCGTGATATGACATCTTCCTGCAGCGGTTTTAGCGCGGAGAATAACACGTACGGTGGGTAACAAAACCGCTCGAGATTGTTTATCTGAGACGGTTTCGATGAACCGCCTCGTGATCAAAGCGCCCAAGATAGCATTTCTGTAGTAGTGCCATGTGATGAAATAATTGAATTGCCTGCTATTGTGAGTGTTTCATGTGATGAGTTAATAGCATATAATGATCATGTAGAATTAGTTAGACATAAAGAAGTTTTGGAAAGAATTTATCCTGCTAATTCTTTATGTTACATTATGTTGGATCTACCTATGAAATTGTCACATGCTATGGAGAAAGTTTCTGAAATCGCATGTTTGAAATCTTTGTATAGTGCCTACACCCCTGGGTATAAGTTTAATTTGATTGGAGATTATGGTGTAGACTATCAATTTCTTATATATCGAATATGCATAACTTGTAATCACATAGATGAATTGAAGCTTACTGTTTTGAACAACAATTCTTGTGTGCTGAATCTTGTTCATTCTGAGAGGAAAATAAAATTTACTGAACTTCCAGTGCCTATGTGTTCATCTCTTATTGCACCATATAGTATTGACAATCTGCATAATGTTGTTGCGGTATGGATGAACTTACAAATCTTTTCACCGTTGCTAGATGAATTTCCTCTTGCTCGATTGAAATTTGATTATATGAATGACTTGTGCACTTTGAAATCAACTGTTGTGCTGCCCATTAACTTACAAACGTTGAGGACCACGTTTCGTCATGACAAGGTGATGAATAACTATATACTTCACCAATACTTGCAAATTGAGTTGCATACTGAATGCTATGAGAAAATATATCTTTACTGATTTGATGCATACACACTCACCTTTAATTTGCAAAGTTTTCTCTATTTCTTTCCCACCTGTTGTTGCTAATTTTGCAGAAAAATGAGCATGCGTTGCTCTACAAGTTTTGAAGCTTTTCTTCGAGCTAGACGATGAGCTTGAGTCGAGAACGACTCAAATGCAAGAAGAGGAGGATTATGAGGACATCAACTCTCCGGATACGACCGCGACTCCACCTCCAATTGAGCTACTCTACTTCCATCGATTCGGCTGCGTCAAACTCTACTCCAACGGGCCGACAAATTTACTTCACTTATATCTGGTGTGCGCCACCTCACATTGGGCCAAGGGCCTTGTATTAATTATTGGGCCCAAAGGGCAGCCACCACTTTAGGTTATTTGGGCCGGCCACCTCATCTCTTGGGCCGTACTATTCACGGCCGTACTGGTCATGTGAACAGTACCATGAATAGTACCACCCCTTATCTCTTAGTTATGTGTGGCTCCCCCTCCCCTATTTAAGGTGGTCACACCCCTCTAGTTTCCTTGGATTTTGTTTAGTTAAAAGTTAGCTTCATTGCAACTTCATGTATTGGCTTGTGTCGATTAGACCAACCATAATACCGCTTCAGAATCCCAACTTAATCAAATATTTCAATCCTATTTGCAATTTCATATTGCTTATTATCTTGTTCTTGCGTGTTCTTCGATTGCATGCTGGAATAAACCTTCGTGGTCAGGTCGATCGTGCTTCTAGCAAGGTCGATAACAATCACGGAGTTGGTTCAGTGATTGCAGGTATATTGGTCGTGTGCGATTGGTAGCCGAATCGTGAGAGTTGTCTCGAACAAATCGAATTATCCATCTCATCGAAAGATCAGGACACCCATTGTCGCATAATCAAGTCATATGTTATGTGTTTTTTTTTACGCTAGTAGTGGTTCCTTCTAATGCGATCCCCTTCCCCTGGTACTGCAGAGATTATTTGCTACAATCCAGATAGCTTTTACTTACATACACATGTGCTTTTACTGCCAGCACCAACGTCTTTTATTGTGACCCGCCCTCGGCCATTTTTACTTCCCATACAAGCGTGATTTACTGATATGCTTAGTGAATTTTGTTGTGACTTACATCGGCCCATTTTTTCATTTATTTTTTTCTTCCCCACTGGACTATAGTGTGTATTTGCTACAGTCCAGAGACGACATCATCATTGCCACAGACGAACATATGGCAGAGTCATTCAAGGACAAGTAGATGACTGAAGACATGTTCATTTCTCAGTTCACCGAATGCTTGCACCAAGATGACTTGGATCTTAGGTCCGAGAGCGCCGGGTACAGGATATTGCTCCCAAAACAAAAATGCATTACAGTAAATGTTTCAGGAATACAAGTAAATCAACATGTCGTGTTCGGTAACAACGATGACACGGGATTTGCTATGTAGAAATTGCTAAATATTGAGGAATACGTAAAAACTGAGTTATTCAATAGGGAACAAATCGGAGGGGTGGACATCATGCGCATAAATTTGGTGAGTAAATTTTGGAGACGCTTCCAGTAAGATTGTATTTTTTTGTCTTTTCTAGTAAATTTGCATACGCCTTCCAGTAAACCTGTACTTTGTCATCCAGTAAATTTGCAGTGGTTATTTTTCCAGTAAATCGCAATTGTTCTTCCAGTAAATCACAATTTTTTCTTGAAGTAAATGGCAATTCATCTTCCAGTAAAATTGAAGTTGTCTAACCGAAGCACTTTTTCATGCACATCTGTTTCATCTCGTAGATCTTCCAGTTCTAGATAACGTGCACTGGTTGGTCTTGTAACACCCCAGCCCAACTTGAGCCTAGAATGCTACTCATCTAACACTGTAACCATTTAAACTAAGATATCTTACAGAATTTCGGTAGAACCTCCTTTGTATAGTTAACTATACCGGAGGTCCCAACAGTTAATTATAACATAATTAAATAATCCAACATCTAGCTTAATCAAGAGACATCCAAAATTATTCTAATCATCACTATATCATCCATAGCATGCTAAACAACTAAAGTATAATCCAAAGAGCATTCATAATCCTCTAATCAACTCTATTACAATTTAATCCAAGCAAAGGGAGTAATCATAAATAGTTCGTTAAACAGATTACTCAAAAATTTAATTAATAATCCAATCAACTCAATGTGAATGGTTTGTGCCATTATGCAACCACTCTAAGTTTTATTCCCTCCTATGCATGCCGTTCTTGCAAAAAGCACCTAAAAACACAACAACAGCAAGAGTTAGTCCAAAGACTCAGCAAGTACAATAAATGGCAACAATAACATAAACAACTGTAATCATCACCAACCATCTACAAATCTCTATAACAAACAGGTTATATACTCATGCTATACAAGATGCTCAAATGCACTTTCTCTTTCTCTTTCTCTTTTGCATTTTACCGGTAATACAGAGCATGCATCCGTCGATGCATACCTGTGCCTGTGCCATCTAGCATAGGGACCATTACCCATACTCCACAAGTACGGGGACCTAAGCCCACACTCCACGAGTGTGGGGACCATAAGCCCGTCGTATTCATGACAGGGACCTCAATCAATGCTTGGTCACCACGTGACCAAGTCTTCAAAATGTCAGCATGATGCATATGAGTGAAACCTTAAACCATCATAATCATGCATTCGCAGCAACATCACATGAATAGCATACTACTAGCATTCATGATCATTGACGTTCATAATACTCTAGCATCCATGAATAGCACATACTTCATAATACTAGTAAACATGATCATTAACATTCATAATATCCTAGAATCCATGAATAGCACATATACTCACAATACTAGCAAACAAGTTCATTCATTCATAATAAATCTATCAACCAAGGTACTTGCCTCAACCGTGCGAGAACGGAGGACGTGAAGAGGGCGCTGCCCCCCGAAACCAATCCCCCACCTGAATTTATTTAAAGCACGCTAAAACAATAATACTAGACAAAACAAAGCTAGAAGTAATTACGAAATCGCTACGTTCTCTAGTGCAAACCCAACTCCCAAAATCTTAAACTGCCGTCTGTTCCTTTAACAGACAGTCAGATTCTAAAATCCATAACTTGTTGATCCGAGATCCAAATAATGCGTTCTTAGACTTTCTGGAAAGCTTATCAAATTTTCCATCTAAACCTATTTGGATAGACTCCCAGATTCAGCCATTTACTACCCTTACCAAGCTGATTAATCAGAACAGCTAATTCACATCGGGTTTCTGGACAGCGATATTAAAACTATCATATCTTTCAGTACAATTATCAAAATTTCGTGTTCTTTATCTTTATGGAAAGCTAAGACAATTATCTACATCTTTTGTTATAGTGAAACCTTTCAAATATTCATTTAACTATCCGCTTATGCCTGATTACTAATAACTGTCAGAATTATAGCAGATTTACCGAACAGCAGCGCTACAAAAATCATAACTTTTGAACTGCTCGTACAAACAATGTGATCTAGTACTCTAAAGAAAGGTATCGACGTCGCCTACAATTCTCTAGGAGACGTCCAGGACAGATTCTGCCATTATACTTCTCAAAAACGTCGGCCAACCGTACTGCCCTAAACCTATCTAAAACCGATAGCGCCTAATTACACAATTAAGCAACTAATCGCAAGGGGATTGGGATTTACCCTTGTAGAACTGTTGATGAGCATGCACAGCAACCCGTGATCCCTCCCCTTCCTTTCTCCCATCTTCCCCTTCCTCATCTTCTTCTTCTTGGCTGATCTATCTCCTGGGCGATCCTCCTTCTTCCTCCTCGACACTGGTAGTGGGAAGCACCTTCTTGGCCGGCAGCAGGGAGGAACCAGCAGTGAGGAGGCATGGGAGATAGGGGTGGCAGCCAAAGGTGTGGAGGAGAGGGGGGTGGCGGCTACCAAGTGGGAGAGGGGGTTTGGGAGGAGGGCTAGGGTTTTGGGGGGAGGATGGCGCCTCCCCCCTTGGCCGGCCACAACCTGCCCATGTGGGCCAAAGCCCAGGCCCAAGTTGCCTAAAACTCACGGCAAACCCCTTCGTTAACTGCTTAATTTATTATTTTCTATTTGATCCTCCTCCTAATTCAATTTGTAAATAGTCCTTCTCTTTAAATATTTGTTTTCTCTCGAAATCTACTCTAAAGTATTACAGGTCTACTGCTTCAATATGGTGCATAAGCACATCGACGTGCTGGACTCGAATGACTACAAGAAAAAATACACCTTCCTGGCCGATCAAGTTGGTCCAGTCAGCAGCAAGATTATCCCACGTCTAAGCGATGTCCTCAAAGCCGTCATCGGCGCAAAATTCCCAACCATTCCAAATTTGAGGATGTTTAACATCGCCACCCCAAGCAGGTTCTTGAGAACGACCCCATGTTCTTGGCATGAAATTCATGGAATTCTAGGACGGCGAAGGTTGGCAGCTGCGCACCGTGATCGAATCGATAAGCAGTACTTTCGTTGATGTAGTACAATAATATATCATATGCAGGAGAAGCGGAATGAGTACATGGCCAAGCTGATGTTCTACTTGCTGTTCCACTTGGTCAACAACGTCATGCCCCTCCCTGATATACTAGAGAAGTACATGCCACACAGCACATCAAAGTAAATTTTTGTTGTTTTGA
Organism: Phyllostachys edulis; assembly: GCA_036346405.1. NCBI lineage: Eukaryota > Viridiplantae > Streptophyta > Magnoliopsida > Poales > Poaceae > Phyllostachys > Phyllostachys edulis. Next base: position 116,924 of record JAYEVD010000325.1, read on the forward strand.
ACATTCTAGTAAATGTTTGTGTAACTATCCATTAACATTCACTTGATTATGCATTAAAGGGTTCGTAAGACATTGTTTTTTTAAAATTTGGGAACATATGTACTTAGTCGCAGCATGTCAAAGTAGAATTTTGTTTTTTGAACTTTCAAGTAAACATTGTTTTTGTGTAACCATCCATTAACATTAACTTGATTATGCAGTAAAAGTTTTGTAAGACATTGTTTTTTACTCTCGGAACATATGTACTTAGTTGCGGCATGTCACACATTAAAATGTCTACATAAATGCAGTAAATAACAAATAGTTTGATAGTAAAACATCGTATCACAGTACACGCGGGGGGATAACCAGTAAACGACTACCCTCAATGCAGTAAAACCTTGCAACACGTGTAGAAGCATATCGTTAGTAATATCACGGGCCATTTACAGTAAGAGAGCACATACAAAACAACAAAACAAATTTCATTCCACATATGATCGTGTCTGGATACCCAGTAAAAGGGTAAACCAAAATAAAGTAAAATTTTGGTCAGCGGAGATTCGGAGGAGACAAATCCGCACGACACGGTCGACCGGGGGGGGGTAGATTTTACTGCCAGTTGATGGGCTCCCACGCCATTTTTTACTATCGAATAAAGCATGGCGTATTGTGCAAGCACAAATGATGAAGGGGTTAGGGGTGGCGTTCTTGTTTTACTGGCGGTTGCACGCAGGGATCGTGGGCTGGCGTCGCATAGCCCATGTTGTGATCGGAGCATAGAATAACCAGGTGCGTAATAGAGCTATCGTACGTACGTATGTATATATATAGATGCACTATTCTATAGCTAAGCATAGAATAGCTATTATACACGCTAGTCAACCCACCCAGTCGAGCGGTCCAATCCGAACAGTTATGGGCGAAGAACCCCTGCCGTCCCACATGCAACGCATATCGACAGTAACAGGTAGTGTATGTGATAGTAATTCTAATACCATTTTAACTACCAGACTATCTCATCGTGTAATGTTTTTTTCGGGACATGGTCCCACAATTCGCACATGAGCGACAGTAGCTTGCAACGATGAGAAAAGTAATTGTGATACCCTTTTTTTACTGCCCCATCATATCTAAGCGAACTTTTTTTCCTTGGGTCACAATCTCACGCCTCTGCATTTAGCGTGGCAGTAAATCTCTTTGTAGTGTTGTAGTAAAAGGCACAACGAGATCGCAGTAAAATCTCTTGTAATGCTATAATAAAAGGCACAATGAGGTCGCAGTAAATCGCTTTTGTGGTGCTGCAGTAAAAAAAACACAAGGAGATTGCAGTAAAAGACACAACGAGGTCACGGTAAATCTTTGTAGTATCGCAAAGAAAAGGCGTAATGAGGTCGCAGAAATCTCCGCAGTTGTTGCAAGAAAGGTATGATATTTGCGATAAAAGGCGTAACGAGGTCACATTCAATATCTTGTAGTGCTCCAGTAAAAAGGGAGCACCAGAAGAGGGGGTGGGGTGGTGGATTGACAGTGCGCGCGTGGTTTTACGGTCGGTTGCGCAGCGCTCATATGATACAGTAATTGATTGGCTTAGGTACAGTAAATCCGAACTTTCGGTGCAGTAAATTTTTTACAATATTAAAACATACTCATCATGGATCTCTTTTTGTTATGCATATTTTTTCGTGTAAAATGCTTCAAACGGATTGTAAATAAGATAAATGGTTTATGAGATATTGTCGTTGCAATTAACTCGCATTTCTCTCACCACCCGCCCCTTTGCACTCAGTGTGGCAGTAAAACTCTTGCGGTGATGCAGTAAAAGACACAACGAGGTTGCGTGAGATGCGCGCGGTTTTACAGTCGGTTGCGTGGGGTGTTGCGGTTTACGGTCGGTTGGACAAGGGGTTGACCGAAGCGTAGAATAACCTATTGTACCCTCAGACGTAGAATAGTGCCATCGTGTGTGTGTATGTGTGTGTGTGTGTGTGTGTGTGGAAAGTTGCAAACAATATATTCTACACCAAATATGTGTACATGTATATGTATACGTATGTATGCACGCGCGCGAATTTTTGGCTAATCTAACACGTTTTGAAAATGTATTTGCAGAATGTATTAGCAAAAATAGCAACCTTCACAAGATGGCCACTGTCAGACATTGGCGGTGCATCAGCACCAGCCAAGCCAAGCCGCCTTGCCGACGCTGCGTGCCCCCGCCACTCACTGCCCGCCACCTCACCCGCTGCCACTGCCCGCCACTCAAAGACGATCGGCACACGGTGGCTATGCGCCACCACTGACGATGGTGGCGTGCGCCACCAATTAGGTGACAATTAGGAGTTAGTTAGTGGTTAGGTTAGTTAGATAATTAGTTAGGGTCTTAAATTTGAAGGAATTTTAAAATATAGCAAATGAGTCGAAAAAAATATGAAATTTTTTGTGAAGCCTCCTGACACAGTATATTTTGTTGTGCATATTTTTCATAATTGTATTCATTCAGAATTTTTATCGCTATTTCGTATAATTGTCCTATTCGTACGAATCAATAAATGTAGAAAATAAGCTCCAAAAATTATAAATTTTATTTTGAAGACTCCTTACGCAGTGGACTTAATTGTGTAATGTTTCAGCAATTTTATATATGTTCTGGTATTATCTCGAAAACTTAGGATTTATGTTACAAAAATTTCGATTTTAGGTTTTGAAAATTAGGGTTTCATGATTTCATGTGACTTAGAATGTATAAAAAAACTGCATTGTAACTCTATTGGAGATGTCGATATATAATATGGCTACCGAATACACACGTAATAAACCAAAATACGCTGCACAAATATAGTAAAACAAAATCACATAACACGCGATACTATATGGCTCACTCATCTCGAAGTCACTTTCTCTGCTCGCCATAACAAGGCCCTCATGCGCGCCATTTATTTTGCACCGAGCATGACCCATGGATTACGCCCATCGTCCGGAGAACGGTGTCGGTTCGGAGGGGTACGGAGACCGTTGAGGCAGAGGTGGATCAAGAGATCGACTCTAGAGCGTAGTCCGGTAGGCGACATGTCGCCGTGATGAGCCATGCCGACTCGGGACACCTCCGAGGAATTCATCCATGACGGAGGCTAGAAAACCACTGGGGTACGATGCTCGCAACTCCAAAGAGTGCAGATGAGCTCTGGCCTTGGACGTACGGGGTTCCCGCAAACTCGGAGGAGCTTTGGCCTTGAACGTACGGTGGCACAGCAAACCCGGAGGACATCTGCCCTTGAACGTATGGTGGGGCAGCGAACCCGGAGGAGCTCTACCCTGCGTACACTAGAAACCCTAGCTGCCATTGTTCGTGTTTCAAGGCGTGGTATCGCACTGGCCGAGCTGGAGGCCCATATCTCGCTATCACGACGTGAATCGTTGTCACCCCCACGGTCATCACCCCAATGGGCAACTGAAGGCTGCAACACGGAACGATGTTAGTACAAATAAACACTATGAATGTAAACTAAGAACCTTGTACCTCCTGGATGTGTAGTGCAGATAACCAAGGGGGAGCGCCAGTCTGTGTACCAGGTTCGGACGACAGAAGTGATTCATCCTGACGGACCTACGGTGAGAGAACGACACGATGTTAGCGGAACGTAAGGCATAACCAAAAAAACTGAATGTAAATTTGTACATAGCGACTTACCTCCGTGGCGACCTCGCCCGCAGATGACCGACGGGGAACGCTACGACGCCTGCCAGACTCGCTAGGTCGTGGTGACCTAGTGAGTGAGCATCCCCCCCACTTCGTGCCCGATGCGCAGGACATCGTCCCTCGAACGACCGCAGCTCAAGTTCTTTATTATCTTCTTCATCTCCGCCGAGATGTGCTTCAAAACTTTTTTATATCTCGCTGGGGTTCTATCTGGACTGTGGAGGGCATCGTCCGATGCGCTCTGGACACGCAGCGTGCCGCCCAATCAGTAGTGACATACGTAATGTGTTCATTAACAAAAAGTACGAATGTCGCCACGAAACAAAGGAACCAGAGGTTGTAAGTGTCGACGGTGTCGCCACATCGCAGCGCCAGGATGGCCGTGACGATGTGGCGGAGGCTCGTGGTGCGCTTAGCTCATCACCTCCTCCGAGCGCCCGGAGGAGGAATGGTGAGTCTTATGCTGCTCGCGGGCACGCATTCACTCCATGTACGCACCGTACGACTCAAGGTTGTACGGACGCTGCTCATTCCAGACATCCACATACGCCCTGTTCATCCATGTCGTAGTACACTGCTGCTAGTGCATTCGCTAGTCCTGAATATGCCAACTCGCCCTCGATTGCCTGCATTTCCGAAACGATTAATGTTAGAAAAGAAGACGTAAGGACTGCAAACATTACTCGGATGAAGTTTAACTCACAGGTGTACAGCTCGCTCCAAGAGCCTACCGTCCGGGGGGAGGGCACGAACTAGTACCGACTGTACTATTGCATTACACGCTGCGGCGCGTGAGGCTCCACAATATGTGAGAACGCCGGGTGGCAGGTCGTCGTCCACAGTAATTTGTTCTGGATGCATTGCATGGACAGCCTGTGCGGCGCTACCGCGCGCAGGTAATTAGGATACCATGGACACCAGATGATGTCGCTCTCGTGCAACGACTTCAACTCTTTGTGGGACAATGAGTAGCACCTCGCTGGTCTTCCGCTGGCCTAGCGCAGACAGGCAGCAGTCCACCGTAAGCCCATGGTGGGCGCGTCTACATGGTCATGGGACAGGTACGAAAGCGCCGCTATCTCAATGGTTGGCCGCCTAATCAGGAAGTGCTCCCAACTCCACAACCGCAGAGCACGAGCAAACGACTAGGTTGGTACCGGTGCCAAGATCACAAGCGCCACACAACCCCAGATGTGGCGAAGGGAGCTTGATCCTCAACTATACTCCTCCATTGGCTCGCACAACTAAAGACTTGGCGACGTGGATGAAGCTGGTTCAAAAATCGCCTTTGTGGTTGGAAACAGACCCAACCAAAGAGCCGAGAAGGTAAGCAACGAGTCAAGGCCCCTAATGACCTCATGAGGTGCACCCTACGCATTCACGAATCGCCTCACCAAACTCGGGGACACCACGCACCTCCGGAGAGGTTGGCCAAACCGCCGCTCTAGCCAGCCTTCCAACCGCGACTCAGAGAGGGTCTTAACAAGCAAGACACCCGGATCGGGAGACCGATCAAGAACAAGACGTCCTGCAGGGTGACCATCATCCCACCCCATCGAAAGTGGAAGGTGTGCGTCTCGGGCCTGCACCTGTCGACAAGTGCGGACAGTAGGCTGACGTCTAGGGTGAACTGGCATCCAACGGAGACCATCCTTGCAAGGGGCAACAAGCCTGTGTCCCGGAGGATCGGGATGTAGCGATCGTCCAGCGCCTAGCAGTCCCTCCCCGCCCAAAGCGCTAGGGGCGGAGGGCCATCCGTGTCAGCGGTGAGCCACTGCTTGCATCGGTGGTCCTCATCGTAGAATTGTTCTAGTAGCTCCGGTAGAGACATGGCTTGCAACACATGGAATAGAGGGAACATTAGTGAGAAGGTGTCTAATGAACATAAAAGATTGTAAATTAATTACAGAGTAGTTTTCCTAGGGTGATAAGCTACATGATAAGCTAGCTTAATTAGATTATGCTCTTCTGTTCTTCGGTGAATGCATTTCTTATTATTTGATTTTGCTTTACGACCAAACTAACACTACAAATTAATGTACACTACTTAATTAATTAATTACTACTAATTATTTCGTAACTAATTAACACTGTAAATTAAAAATTACGACCAAACTACCTGCGAACGACGGCGGTTAACAACGTTGAAATGTCCCCAAAAATATGATCAACAAAGCAAGAGAGTGAGCGCGAAATGAAATGAATGAGCGGAAGAGCGAGTGAGCAACTGCGATATGAAATGAACTACCGGAAGAGTGAGCGAGTGACTGTGAAATGAAATCGCGCTCGCTCCCTCTAATTTATAGCCACTACTTTCAAAGGGAATCCTTATCCCGCGCGCTAATTAAGCCAGAAATGTCGGCAGACAAAGATTTGATGGATGAGACAAGGAGGTGACGGGATAACGACTGATTGATGCTTTTGGTGGAAAATTAAGGCAAATGGAGGGAGGGCCTCATTCAAATCTTTGGACAATCAACACATGGCACGAACATTTATTGATTCGTACGAACATGACACTTATATGAAATAGCGATAAAAATTCTAAACAAATACAATTATGAAAAATTTACACAAGCAAATACACGGTGTCTGGAGGCTCCACAAAAAATTTCATAATTTTTTGGACTCATTTGCTATATTGTAAAATTCCTTCAAATTTCAGACCGTAACTAATTACCTAACTAACCTAACCACTAACTAACTCCTAATTGTCACTTAATTGGTTGGCGATGGCCATCATCAGGCGACAGTACCGTGTTTCAAGGATCGGGCCGGGCTGAGCGGGCGGGCGAGGCGGCAGGCTTACCGAAGCGGCAGGGCATGCGTCGATGGGCGTACACAAGACGGTGGCTATGCGCCAAAGACCAATGTCGTGACGGTCGCTGTGTGCAAAGGTTGCTATTTTTGCTAATACAATTTTCATACGGTCATTTCTGCAAATACATTTTCAAAACGTGTTTTAGCCAAAAAATTCCGCAAGCACATAGATCATTTCAAGATACTCTATCAAGAACATTTCTTACAACGTGCATTCACAGCGATAACAGTAGGTGATTCAAAATTTCTAATTAATTAAATTACAAGGATTTGCTCGTACTTGAATCAATTGATTCGCTTTCGAAAAAGCCAAGATATATAAACTAATCATGCTGCTTGGTTTTGGCCCATTTCGATGGTCAAACAATTCAGTGATTATGTAGTTTAGTACAAATTAACTACAAAGTATGTAATTTTATTAGTTGATAACAATTTCTCACGTCTTATTTGCTATGCCCTAATCGTAAGATATGTAAAAGAGCTAAAGAACATAATAAAGAAAGCTTTGCGGTCGGAGTCGTTGAAGTGTTCAATGCATTTGATATGGTAAAATTTTGAATTAAGATCGACGCGATTGTTGACAAAGAAAGATAGCAACTTCGGTCTGACTAATTAACTCCAATTAATTCCAACATGGATAATTATACGGAGATTTGTGTGAAAAAGGCAAAATGGTCCATGTCAATGATGTGTGTCCTAATTTGTAGATTCCTTTTTGTTTTCCAATTTGCTTTTGCCTCTTAAAACGACATGATTGACAGCTACCTTAGTACTAATTAATCCATTTGGTGCTGATACTTGGTATTTGTTAAGAAAAAAGAGTCAGGCAAAAGGAGGTTATTAATGGTGGTCATATTGATTCATTAATTTAACAACTACGTTGATAAAAGGAAGCTAGTTATTTACTAAAATATTTTATAAATAAAGACTCATTCATGCAAGTGATAATCCTGTCCATATTCATTCAAAAGTAACTAGAAAAATTAGCTGCATTATTGTTAGGAATAATAACAACTTTAGACTGATCGATCATACCCACTTCTTGAATTGAAATTTATTTCATTATGCCTTGCAATCAGTACTACCACTCAAATATTAAAAGGCAAAATTGGCTACGGGATATCATAATTCGGTGTCATTGGTTATAAGACACCTAATTTCGTGTCACTACTAAAAGTTGGCTATTTGCTGTTGGACACTCCTCTCATTAAAACAATATATCCGGCCAAATATGAGAGATAAACTTTGTAAAATGACCTCAATGCCCTAACGCACAATGTCTGGCTCGGTTGATCAGTTTAGTTCAACTGCCTACGCACAGTGCCTAGCTGGGCACTATGCTTCTTCCTCCTCTCGTGTCGGCCTGGAACTGAGGAGGCGATGGCAGGAAGCAAGGGTGAGCTGTGGTGGCGAGCAAGCGACAATGATGTATGCAAAGTGTGTTCCCGAAGGCCATGAACACAATGTCATCGGTGGTTGGAACGGACGTGTACTATTGGAGCTAGAATGCGACGATGATGGGCCCATCGGGCGCGGAGAAGAAGACAAGGGGACGATGAGTTCTAGTGGCAAGGCGATGAAATCGGCGTGCATCACACGTTCCCACTAATGGGAATCATGTTTTAGTGTTTGAGGGAGGTGGGTGTGCGGGCGACGGTGATGGCCATGATGACTTGGTGGATCCCGCCTAACACCACCGCAACCTAACCTCGTCATTTCCATCAAATCCGCTGAGATCCCTCAAAACCATTCGCGCCATATCATGTTCCTGATCACCTATATGCTTGACCTCAATTAATCTTGTTCTTCATCCTCAGGACCTTGCCATGCTTTCTTCTTTTTTGTTTTTGGCAAAAAAACTGCCACCACTGCCATCGTCCTTTCACTAGTGAGTTTCGAGCCAATTCCTCCACAATACATCATCCCTACACTATCCTCTATCTTCCCTAACTCCTAATTTGAGCTCCCTTCTTCTAGAATGTCGCCACCGTGCGGAGCTCTCCTAGTTGCCCTGAGTCACTATCGCTAGCTCAACCTCGGATTGTCCTCATCTCCGCCATCTGCCCGGTGAGTTCCCCATGGCTCACTTATGCTCGTCGCGCGCTTATACTCTAGGTTTAACCACAGTCGCGCCCTTGCCATGGTAGCAGTGTCACGTCGCCGCTGCAGCGTGCCACGCCCGCCACCGTAAGCCTTCTCTAGCAGTGCCATCACCACACTTGGGATCGCCATCATTGCCACAATCCATTTTGCTACTCGCTATCTGCCTCCATGACCTCCCTTGCCGGCGTCAAGGTCATTCGATACCTCCCATGACTGCCTCCCTTTGGTCCTATGTTTCGTTGAGAAGTTTTTGAGCCAGCTCTAAACCAATGAGAAAAATAGACAATTTGCTGACCTTCTTTCTCCTCTCTTAGCCGGAAAATGATATTTTAATGGACTCAGTGTCCCAGAACAAAGATACACATTTTTGTAGTGTCTTACGACAAAGACACGAAATTTGTTTGTCTTACCACCAATAACACCAAGTTGTGATGTCATGTGGCCAATTTTCCCGTTAAAAATTCATTATTCCTTTCACGAGATTAGATTCATATTCTGGTACTATTATTTACATGTATATTCTCTTAGAGAAAAATAAGATATCACACACCACCATGCTTAGTTTGACTGGTCCACATCTAGCAGCTAAATAATCGCATGAAGTAGCCCACAACTTCACACATATCCATCCATTTAAGGAAACATCAAGCATTTGATTGCTGAATTTGTTTAACAGATTCGATTTGGGTTTTCTCGGACAAATGTTTTTGGTTTGGATGGCTACTCCCCACCATGCACATGTTCTTGCCAAATAAATGTCCAACTTGTGCCAACCTAGCACAGCTAGGTAATCTGAAGTGCACGGCATGGCACTTGAAAGTTGTTTTTGACTTTTAAAATCAACACGTTATCATCATATTTTGAAAAAAAAATATAAAAATATAATGTTATGAAAGTATTTTCTGTGAGAAATTTACTCGCACCATTTTCGATTTCCAAACTACATATTTTAGATATTATCTTTGATCAAAATTGATACGATTTGACTGCACACATTCTAGTGCGACCTCCTTTTGTGACGGGAGGAGTATAATTATTTAGTCATGCAAGGACTCTTAACCTGTTGTTAATTATTTGATTCCATATATAAGCTTGATTACTGAATACATTATAGGTACGTAGATCTACCGGAGTTCAGTAGTAATCTTTTAATTATTAATCAGAAGATAAGCTGTGCAAATTAGATAATCTCCTCGAGGGTCAAAATTGCTTGTCTGAATTGCTTGTCTTCAGCACCATGCTTGCTTAAAGAAGCTTAAATAAATATTATGATATGGTCAAATTCAACTCTTAGCATGCTAGTTTTGCCAAGGAAAAAAAAATAAGTACAATAACAAACACCGCAGTGTAATAAAGTCGATCACTAGAACAATGACAGATAAGAATAAGAAGAATAGGGGTACTCTAATGCATCCATGAACAACGCTAGATATGATATTTCCGCGAATCAAAATAAGATAGATGGAAAAAAATGCAATCTCTATTTAGATCTAAATAAGTAAGCATGCCTGTCATGGCCTGCTCAACATGGCTCTTTAACTAACACAGCATGTAAACCTACTGGGAAACAGGAAATTTTCTCCTTTCGTCAAATGAAAAAGAAATGTATTTTTTAAAAAAAACCTAGGGTAGCCCAACCCGATAAAAGAAACACTCTTTCTTGTCTGATCCCCGACCGGCACAAAATACGGACAATGATACACAGACAAATGACACCATTTTGCATGTCGAGGTTCAAGACTCAAGGTATCTACAACAGACATACAACACTGTCAATAAACTGCCATGGCAACTTGCTGCAATCTTAAATTTATTCATGTGGATTTTTTTGCCTTCTGATCTGCACATGCAAAGCATATAAATATATATGTATATATTGCTGGCACTAACAAACAGCACACAGCTGCCATGAAAGCAAGGGGAGTGAGAGTGATGGATGGATGCAGGCCTGGGGAAAACAGGAGTAACATGGAAAAGGAAGAAGAAGAAGAAGCCAAGATGGCAAGAGGAGCTATCCTGTGGTATATGGTGGCATGAGATTGTCGTACCATCGGTTGACGTGGACTAGTGGCTTACCTGTCAATGTGGATCGTTATGTACCATCACCATAACATATTAACATGAACACCTACCATAAATTACATGGTATGTGTTTTCTTTCGTATAGCAGATGACTAGAAGAAAATATATGCAGTACGGTCGGAGTTCAGGTTTTGTTTGGCACTGCGGTGACTTGTAATCCTCTGTCTAAAATTGCATTTTTAGAACCATACCAACAAAATCTTAGTCGAGTCAATATATATATATATATATATATATATATATATATATATATATATATATATATATATAAATTTCCGTAATAGCAAATATTATTACAACACTAACCACGAGTAGCCTTCAATCGGTGGAGATACTTTTATCTTCATCTAGCCATGCACAGTTAAAAGCCATCGAGACACGAGGTGTGCTATATATTTGTGCCAATGGCAGAGGATCTGAATCGAGGTTTCATGGTGGGGACCTGGCAAAGCTAGCAGCTGGTGGGGACCTGGCAAAGCAGCTGGATGCACAAATTAGCATATGCTGAATCTTGAACTGCTCAACCAATGCTACAAACAAGGACGCAGCAGGCAGCAAATGTGGACAAGAACAAGGTGATGGGGACACGACACAGCCTGCTGCCCTAGATAAATGCCGCAGCAAGGCACGCCAAGAGTTTTTGGCCTCAACGACACCGTCGAGATCGTTTTCGACGCAAGTGATGCTTCTCATGACGTATTAGCACAAATAGCATATCAACCGCACTCCTACAGCTTGAACACGCGTTGTGCTGACACGTATCTGAGTCTGGATATGCGTTGTGCTGACATGTATTGTATCTGCACGGCTAACGCGCGTACAAGCTTGTTCGCACAAGGAATCCAAGCAGGAAATCCGGGCGAGGAGGGACGTGCGTCGGCGGGTGACATGTCGCTAGTTCGAGTGGTGGCCGTGCAGAGGAAGCCATGTCCTGGCGGTGGCCGTACACGCTTTGTTTGGGTAGTGGTCGACCGAAATTGCACACGTGACGGCGTGAAGCTCATCCGAACGGTTATATTTATAAATACACCGTAAGGAAAGCCACCATTACAAATACACTGTAGAACAGTGCCATTTAAAAAAAAAACTCGGCATGCTGATCGACCTGGGCGTCCCATGTCTGCACGTACGGCAACGGAGATGGTCCAATGTTTTGATTGATTTCACCTCTGTACGAAAGGGACGGTCAGGCCTGCCGGCAGCAGTGGATGTCGGCATAGATGGGTACCTGCTGCAACTTGTATTTCGCAAGCTCGCAGCATCATGTGTAGATTAAGCAAACGCAGATCTTGGAAAGCTCCGAAAGAACGCACCGTGAGAAAATATTTTTTTTTCTTTTTCTTCATACGGTGGGGAAATAGATAAAGGCGCTCGCTAGCGTGCATTCTGCGGTGCCGGGGAGGAAACTACTATGCGAACGATCCCCATGTGGGGGATGCTTGCATCACCGTTCGGTCGTGCCTCAAGATTCGTGACATCTCCATCGGACAGTCATGGAGGCAATCCCCGCGTCTGAATGTTTGGTGTCCGTCCGATTTGGGCTGCACCTTGTGCCTCGCTTCGCCGTCGAATCACGCCTGCCTGCTTCTGTGTCCATTCATGTCTCCATCCGAATGTTGCCCGTCTGATCGTGCTGCCTTGTCTTTTCGTCGTCGGATTCGCTCTGTTGCTCACGACCCGCCATGTATTATCCAGTAATTATAGGGGTGGGGGCCACTGTCATACGTTCATTTCCAGAGAGCACATGCAGGGGGAGCACAGAGGGAGAAGAAAGGCAGGGGAAAACAAGGGAGCAGGGGGAGGTGGCCACGATGGGCTCGACGTCGGTGAAGGGAAGGATGGTGGCCGCGGTGGAGGGGGGAAATGGGTACGGCCAGGTGAGGCGACCTTGGTGATGGTGGTGTCATAGCCGAGCGTGAGCTAGGGCGGGATAGTGGCGGCAACAAGGTCAAAGCAGGAGAGATGGGGCGACGCCACGAGGGAAGAGTGAAGGATAAGGGAGCACAGCAAATAGGGGGCGAGGGACTCACACGAGCCGAGGATGAGGGGGCTAGGGACTCACAGCAGGAGGTGGCAATGAGGGCGGGGCGTGGATGGTTTACGGCGATTTGCAGTTATAAAAGGAGGGCTGGGCGAGCGGTAGGAAGGAAGAGGATGCCCGGGGGTGCTGTGGGGAGAGGAATTGGAGAAATACTCACTTGGGAAATGATGGTGTTCCGGGCGACGGGCGATGGCGGTTTTTGGCCAGGGTAGAAGAAGATCTTACTGGCGCGAGCTCCTGCGAAGAGAATCTGAAATTGATTGATGGGAATTGCTTGTGACATTATGGAACGCGATATGACGCAGATAGGATGTGATAGTGTTCACTGAATTTGCCGAAACGTCCAGACGATGCATCGTCCCCGAAATCCTCCACGGCTCCTTTTTTTTTAAGCATCTTCTTCTCTGCACACCCCTGACCGCCTCACGACAGCTCGTCTCTAGGCTCCTATGCGCCATTTGCGCGGATTGCCTTCTAGCATGGATAATAATTTGGCAAATGCCAATTCGATCTTAAGGTTCCTAGTGGTTTAGCTAACATGAGGTAGGGGGACCACATGCCAAGATTCTTTTTGGGCTAGGGTAAAGCAATGATGGATGTCTATAAATTTGTTAATTTGGCGATGACCACGGAATACCTATTTCATGGACACCCGCATCACCCGTCCACTTGAAGCACTAGGCAATCTCACCGCTTAGATGCACGCATGTGAGGCAGGGCGGCGATCCGTCACTTCACGAAAGGCTTCGTGCAGCATTGCTTTCTTTTCCCGTACAACGAATCTTGCGCGTCGCTCAGTACCCACATGCTCAACATCCGTGAAGAGACACCACCCCTGCCTATAAGTTTCAGGCTATAACCACCACCGAAGCACTGTTGTCGGCTCTCACCCCAAGGGGTGCAGAGGTGATTTACAAGCGAAAACTTTTGAAAACCCAGTTGAAACTCTCAATGTTTATTTGTTAAAAATTACAAATTATCCCCCTTTTTAGTTGGGAAGTGTCAATTTTTTGTTTAAATGTTTCGTTTACCATTTGAAAGTTGCAAAATCTTGAGCTGAAAGTTACAAATTTGAATTAAAAGTTTGGAATTGCCTGTTGGACGTTTCATATTCGATCAGTTCAAAGTGTACAACGCTTATTTTGGTAACACCAGATTATAACGACGTAGATTAATTAAACATAGATATAAAACTGTATCTTCAATTTCTAGCCTCAGAATTGCGCAAACTAGATAGGCACGAATCAGGTTCAAATGTATCTGTGATATGGATTTATTTTTGCAAACACACAGGTAACCAACCAAGCTGCGAACTGATTAATGAGCCAGGAACGTGCATATATGCGCGCGTGCGTGCGTGAATTGGTCAGTACGTCTCATCGTCCGTGCATGCCAGGTGGACCACAAGATGATATGCCTGCATGCATTCATTGGAAAAGTTGCAAAGAGGAAAATGAATTGAAACACTTGCGAACGAAGTAAATGTGCATGCTCGTGTGCAGTGCGTACTAATGCAGTAGGACACCAGTACACTGAGCAAACAACAGATAATAAAGATCGGGACAGGAGCTGGCAGAGGTGGCCAAATGAGCCGCGCTTACTAAGCCAGTCCAAAACACACTAATGTTGGTCAGTCTAAACACGGTATGATCCAACAATGTGTCGTACTTTGGTTGTGGCCCTAGCTTAGCAAGCCGGCCCGACTTGGCACATATAGTTTGGTGCCTTAGCTCAGCACTAGCATAACATGACCCGTTTAGGCCATTAGACATGGCGCGGTTAACCCTTTAACGGTGGGATTTTTTTAATTTTTTAGCCATTACGAGCTTAAAAAATAAGAAAAAAATTCAAGGAATCTCAAAAGCTTTTCTACAAATAGATAGCATCCCTCCCCCCACCCCCATTCAGCCACCATCCAATCTTCACTCTCTTCTCTGAATTTTGTTGCGAAAATTCAGATCACTTTTGTGATGGCAAAATTTGAAATATTTTTGGCCAAATATGTGAAATTTTGAAATCCAACTGCATTCAGGAAAACATGTACAATACTGATTTTCTTTAGATTTTTATTCACAACCATAATAGTAATACACTATTGACTAAGCATCATTGGTTTGTTGCTGAGAAGTTACGATCGTTTTTAGAAATTTTTTACGATTCCACTGTTATTTTATCTGTTGTTATTATCAAACTTTTCCTTTAATTGTGCATAATATTCTTGAAATTGCTAGTCACTTGAAGGCTCATGAAAATGAAATATTGTTACGAGAGGGAATCGCTGCTATGAAAATTAATATTGGAAATATTGGAAATAAATCTCATTTCTATATGCATTTGCATTTATTTTAGATCCCAGAGCTAAGCTTTGAGGATTTGCTAATGTTCTCCAACTTTTTAGTGATGTTGTAGGCATAGATTATTCTAACTATTGTTCAGATGTTCGTACTAAATTTTCTAATGTTTATCAAAAGTATGAACATAAGTTTCAGGGAGTTCGTTTGCATTGACCTCTAGTACCACCCACCACAGGTAAGAAGACAATTGCAGGGGGCACACTATGGGGTCCCGGTTCTCTCTAGGTCCAAAGGTTCAGATTCTACAACGTCAAATTCTGAAGCAACACACAGCATCCACCACGATAGTGTGGAACTATCACTGCTACAAAAAGGCTAATACTAGACGCCTCATCACAGACGGTTTTTCAAAACCTTCAGTGTTAAATATAATCACAGACGGTTTTACTAGTACAACCGTCTATGTTACTGGATATACTAAGAACCATCTATGATAAGCTAATATCACAGACGGCTCGTATTACTAACCGTCTGTGAGTATCGCAGACGGTACGTATCACGAACTGTCTGTGATGAGTTGTCATATCACATACGGTTTTTAATAATAACCGTTTGTGATAATTTAATTTTGTATCATAGACGGTTTGTGGTTGAAAGCGTCTATGACATGTTCAATGCTGCATCGGCTCCCGCATTATGCGTCTCTTCATCTCGCACGCCGACGTTACAATGCTTCCATATTTTGCAGTAATTAAGCGAGTTCTTGATGTATTGACACATACGCAGTTAACTAGTACGTAAACCGTCGTGCGCCATGGTGAGCACGCGGAGCATGACGGCGAGGACCAAGGCGAGGAGGTCAACAATTGCCATTGCTCTTCCTCACGATGTCGTCGTCCACATTGTCGCCTCGGGTCATGAAGCTCTCTCACCCATGGCTAACCTCTCAGAGTTTCATACAAGCCACGTGACGATTTATATACCTACAAAAAATACGTACTACTGTTTGTGGTGGCAACCAATCCATGCATGCATATACATGTTACTAATCTGACTAGCAACAACGCCCTTAATTTGACCTTTTAATTTTCTCTTATGAAGTAATCCGTGTATTAAGATTCTAACGTCTTGAATTTTGTACGTATATTGGAGTTGCAAGGTCATATACAAGGCGTCCAAGGCGCGTGCCGTAAGGAGGCGGTGACGCCGAGCGGAGAAGACGGCGAAGTGGTCAACAACGAAGCGCTACCACACCGCTGCCAACCACTGCCGACGCCGGCAACCCGAGGCTCGCTTCATCGCTGGCCTCACGCCGTTTTCACAAGACTAGGACATGCAGTGTGGCCTCATGTGCCTCTACCGGGCGACCATTGCTGGCCACAAGGTCGTGGCCTATGTGCTCGGCCTCCTCCTCTACACGGCCGGCGACTCGCATGACATTGGGAAGCACTACATCAGCCAGGTTGAGGACGAGCCGGCCGACGGGTGCGAGACGGCCAAGAGGACTAACCGGGAGTGCAGGCGGTGCTAGAGGCTCGCTGTGGACGCGGTCCGGGAGGCGATGTGAAAGAAGATGGCTGGGCCGCAGGGCCTGGTGTTAGCGCTGCCGGAGGACGGCCACTGGTGCACGTGACGAAAGGTTGTGACGGTAGGGTGTGACGACCGCGAGAAGGTTTTGTATGCCACACACTAGCTTGAAGGCATTGTCGCAGAATGGTGGGAAAATTAATGCGTTGCCCATGATAACCACCTGAACATCACTTGTGCTGAGTTTTTAGAAGCTTTCTGCCACTCTCATATTCCTGATGGAAAGGTGGAAATGAAGAAGAATGAGTTCCATGATTAGCAGCAAGGAAACATGTCAGTGAGTGAGTACCTTAACAAGTTCACTCAACTCTCTCGTTATGCTCAAGAGAACGTTGCCACAGATATCGCACATCAGAAGCGTTTTAAGCAGGGACTCAACTCTAGCTTGAAGATTCAAGTCGTCGGCAACGACTATGCAGATTTTCAACATCTAGTAAACAAGGCTATGCTCATAGAAGAGTCTCGTCGTGAGCTTGAAGAATCCCATAAGAGGAAGATGATGCAGCATGGTGATCATCAAGGTCATCCGCAGAGAGCTAGAATGAATGTGCAACACCCTGCCCATGTCGCTCCTCTTGTTGCGTTCAGGGCCACAGCAACAGCACCCCACCCAGCTACTCCAGGATTTCGCAACTTTGGCAATAGCAACACCAACAACCAGCCTCCAAGAACCAGCAATCATGCCGCAGGAATCACCAGCTTAACCTGCCAAGACTGGGACACTACGCCAAGAATCGCTCAGAGAAGGTGGTCCCATGCCTATCAGATTCAACTTGGGAGCTACTCCGACCAAAACCCCTATGCCAGGAGCCAGACGTAGAGCACCTCAGACTCTAGTTTCACCAGCCAAGACCCCTCAGCCTTTTGGGAGAGGCCGTGTGAACCATGTCATATTGGAGGAAGCCTAGACAGCCCCGGACATCGTGATGGGTAAGTTCCTAGTTAATTCAGCACCTGCTACTATTTTGTTTGATTCTGGAGCTTCGCATTCATTTGTTTCTCGAAGTTTTACTGCAAAGCATTAGTTAGAGGTTTTGACTCTTAAAAATGTTGTATTGGTTCAATCGTCCGGTTCGGAGTTGAGTACGAATCAGGGTTGTCCAAAAGTTAAAGTGGTCATAGAAGGGGTAGAATTTTTAGCCAACCTCATAATCATCGACAGCAAATCCCTAGATATGATTTTCGGTATAGATTAGCTTACTAATCACCAAGAAATTTTGGATTGTGGTTGTAGAAGCATCACTTTGGTCAATACAGTTGGAACCAAAGTAAAATTTGAAGCCTCCATGAAAAAGCGTGATTAAGAGCTAGTTTGAAGTGTCAATGATGTATCTCTGGAAGATGTGCAGTGGTCAGAGAGTTTTCTAATGTCTTTCCTGATGACCTACCTGGAATGCCACTAGACAGGGACCTAGAGTTCTTCATCAACCTAGTTCCGGGATCTGCACCAATTTCCGAGAGACCCTACCGTTTGCTGGTTGACGACTTAGTCGAGCTGAAGAAGCAGATCGAGGAGATGCAAGATAAATGATTTTTCCGACCAAGTTCTTCGCCTTGGGGAGCCCTAGTGATTTTTTTTGCAAAGAATGATGGTACTCGGCGGGTGTGTGTGGATTATCGCTCACTCAATGAAGTCACCATCAAGAACAAGTACCCTCTGCCTAGGATTGACGATTTGTTTGACTAGTTGAAGGGAGCCGGAGTGTTCTCCAAGATAGATTTGAGGTCAGGTTATCATCAGCTGAAGATTCGTTAGTAGGATATTACCAAGACAGCTTTCTCAACCAGATATGGACTGTATGAGTTCACGGTCATGTCTTTTGGATTAACTAATGCCCCTGCTTACTTTATGAACTTGATGAATAAAGTATTCATGGAGTATTTGGATAAATTTGTCATTGTCTTTATTGACGATATTTTAGTGTACTCCAAGAGTGAGGAAGAGCATGAAGAGCACCTTCGCTTGATTCTGAATAAGCTTAGATATCATCAACTCTATGCCAAGTTCAACAAGTGTGAGTTTTGGATGAAGAAAGTTACCTTCTTGGGACACGTCATGTTTGTAGAAGGAGTTGTTGTCAACCCTAGCAAAGTGTCAAGGTTGTGCTCAACTAGGAGTCACCTAAGTAGTACCTCAGATCAGGAGTTTCCATGGTATGGCAGGATACTACCGTCGGTTGAAGGATTCTCCAGAATAGCAAGACCTCTCACTCAGTTGCTGAAGAAGAAAAAGAAATTTGCTTGGATGCCAGAATGTGAGCAGAGTTTTCAAGAGTTGAAGAAGTGTTTGACCACTGCTCCAGTGTTGATTTCACCAGATGTCCGAAAGGATTTTGAGATTTTCTGTGATACATCACGATAAGGTCTCGGTTGTGTCCTAATGCAAGAAATGAAGGTAGTAGCATATGCTTCACCTCAGTTGAGGCCTCATGAAGCAAATTACCCCACTCATGACTTAGAATTGGCTGTCGTAGTGCATACCTTAAAGATATAGCGTCATTACCTCATTGGTAATCGTTGTGAAGTTTACACTGTCCATAGAAGCTTGAAGTACATTTTCATTCAAGCTGATATTAATATGAGGCAAAGAAGACGGGTGGAATTGATCAAAGATTACAACATGGGAATCTATTATGGGGGATTTCATAATTTGCCATTATGAGATAGTTGGATTTCACGATTTGCCCCCCATGTGTCTATGACATGTGGGTCTAGGGCCCACATGTCATAGACACATAGAGGGCAAATCCTGAAATCCATCTATTCACTAGAGCAAATTCTGAATTATTCCATCTATTATCATCCGATTAAAGCTAATGTAGTGGCAGATGCCTTAAGTAGAAAGGCCTACTGCAATACTCTAATGATCAACAAAAGTCAACCAGCATTGCATGAAGAATTTCGGAAGCTTAAGCTTGAATTGGTTGAAGAAGGTTACTTAGCCGCTTTAAAAGTTCAACCAACTCTTCAAGATCAGATCAAGAAAGCTTAAGTTGAAGGTGCAGATATCAGAGAAATCAAGAGTAACATGAAGAAGGGCAAATCCCTAATATTTTCAGAAGATGAACAAGGAACCGTATGGTATGGTAAACGTATTTGTGTACCGGACCAGAAAGAGCTTAAGCAGTTGATACTTAAGGAAGCGCATGAAAATTTATATTCCATTCACCCCGGAAGCACTAAAATATATCAAGATCTCAAGGAGTTATATTGGCAGCCTAGTATGAAGTGAGAGATTGCTTAGTATGTAGCATAATGTGACGTTTGCCAGTGAGTTAAAGCCGAGCATCATAGGCCTGCTAGACTTGCAACCGTTGAGCGTACCTGAATGGAAATGGGAAGAAATTGGCACAGACTTTATCACCGGTCTGTCTAGAACCAGAGCTGGATATCATTCTATCTGGGTAATTGTAGATCATCTAACCAAAGTCGCATACTTCATTCCAATCAAAACTACCTACTTAGGAGACAGACATGCAAAATTGTATAAGGCAAAGATAGTATGTGTACATGACGTACCAAAGGAGATAGTGTCAGATAGAGGATCCCGGTTCACCTCAAGATTCTGGCAGAAGCTGCATAGCGTTTTGGGCACAAACATGAATTTCAGTACAGCTTACCACCCGCAAACAGATGGCCAAACAGAAAGAGTAAATCAAATCATGAAGGATATGTTGAGAGCCTATGCTCTAGCAAACAAGACCAGTTGGGATCAAAATTTGCCCTATGCAGAGTTTTCATACAACAACAGTTATTAATCAAGTCTACAAATGTCCCCATTTGAAGCTCTTTATGGAAAAAAAATGCAGAACACCCTTATATTGGACCGAAGCAAGCGAAGGACAAGTGCTTGGGCCAGAAATCCTAAACGAGGCCAAAGATCAAGTTTAGTCGATTAGAGAAAAGCTGAGGACAGCACAAACCAGGCAAAAAAGTTATGCTGATAACCGTCACCGAGATTTAGCTTTTGCACTTGCAGATCACGTGTATCTGAAGGTTTCACCTCTCAAAGGAATGTGTCGTTTCAGAGTAAGCGGGAAGCTTGCACCAAGATACATCGAACCTTTTTCAGTTCTAGTCAGAAGAGGAGAAGTTCCTTACAAATTGGAACTCCCACCTCAGCTGTTAGATGTGCATAACGTCTTCCGTGTGTCACAATTGAAGAAGTGTCGACGTGTGCCAGAAGAGCAGATGTCGTTAGAAGCAGTGAATCTGCAGGAAGATCTCACCTACAAGGAGCAACACATCAAGGTTTTGGAAGTAGCAGAGTGCGTGACAAGGAGCAAGATCATCTATTTCTGCAATGTTCAGTCGAGCAATCACGCCGAAGAGGAAGCCACCGGGAAGCGAGAAGGGGATCTAAAGGCCGAGTTTCTGCACCTATTCTCTAGTCAGCCCAAATCTCGAGGTCGAGATTTCCTTAAGAGGGGGAGGTTTGTAACAACCCAATTTTCAGGGCTTTTTGAAAATTTTCAAAATAAAATTAACCATTTGATTTTATTGAATTATAAAGTTTACCTTGACATTATAGAAATTAAAAATATAATTTGAATAAATCCAACTTCAATTAATTCATAATTTGGTTTCCGTATTTAAAGTAAAAATATTATTTTAAGTAATTTCTTGGATTTTATGAAGGATTTTCTTTTTGTCCCTAAACTAAAACTAATCTATTTGCAAAATTAAAAGCAAAAGTTAAGTTGCAAATAATTTTATTAAGTTCTAATTGATTCAAGGAATTTTTGTGTATTTCTCTAGAATTTTTTGGACTTTATTTACTATTTTCTAAAAAGCCTTTTTGATTTCTTGTATTTCTTAAAATCCAAACCCTATTTTAAATCCCCTTCTCTCTCTGGGGCCAAATCTCCCCGGCCCGCTCCTATTTTCCTCTCCCATGGCCCATTTCTCCACCGCCTCAAGACTCTCTCCTCGCTCACGACAAAGTGCCTCGCCTATTAGCCTCCCCTGCTCACCTTCGTCTCCTTTCCGTTGATTGCCCATGCCGCCAGCGCTCGCGCGCATCACCGCCGCGACAGAAATCTCCGTCCCCGCCGCAAATCCGACCCCTTTTCCCTCTCCAACATGCGCATTAAACACCCTTGACTCCGTCGTGCCCATACCCCTCCTTTTCTCCTCCTCACCTGCCCTCGTCACGCTAGAGAGCACAGACGTCCAGAGCTCGCCTATGTCGTTCTCCCTCCTTGGCCTTACCCGGGCTCTAAAAGGGCAAGCACCAGGGAGCCCTATGACCTCCTCTTCTTTTTCCCCCTACTCTCCCTCTCTATCTCGCCCTCTCCTCCCCGTGCTTCAAGCTTGCCGCCGCCGGCCGGAGCTTG
The DNA here is from genome assembly GCA_036346405.1 of Phyllostachys edulis. Taxonomy (NCBI): domain Eukaryota; kingdom Viridiplantae; phylum Streptophyta; class Magnoliopsida; order Poales; family Poaceae; genus Phyllostachys; species Phyllostachys edulis. The sequence goes on from JAYEVD010000325.1 coordinate 138,866, forward strand.
CACCTCCGCCTCTAGCGCTGCCGTTGAAGTCCCTCCATCGTCGTGGTCGCCTCCACGTCACCAGAGACCCGCCGAGTTTTAGCATCGCTACCAGATTCGCCGCCGCTCTTCGACTCGTCACCGGTACTCGCCTGCCGAGCCCTGCCGACGAGACCGCGGCGCACTGTAACCCCTTGCCTCCCTCGTTCTTTTGGTACCATCCTCATTCTTCACCATGGCGTAGGACGCCGATGAGCCATTGGGCCCCGAGCGTCACCGGCTCGGGTGCTGACGTGGCCGCCACCTTAACGCCACCTTAGCGCCACCTGGTGCCACTCGCCCCCTCTCAAGACGCTGGTGCTTTGCGGCACAGTGTCAACTCCCATCCCTATTTCGCAAGTGGGTGCACTGTGGACCAACAAGACACTGCACCCACCATAAGACGGGGCCCACTGCCGAGACTCAAGTCTTTTTCTTTTAAAAAAATAAATCGGCTGAAAATCAAAATCCTTCGCTGACATCAACATGACGCAATAAAGTGGTTTTCCTTTAGAAAAATAATTCCAAAAAAATCTGAAAATCTTGATTTTCTTGATTTTATTTGTTTACAAACTTCCGAGAGCCCATTCTCCTTCGTCCAAGCTCCCATTTGAGTGATTCAAATTTCTGAATTCATCTAAATTCAATACCTTTCATTTGGTTCTAGTTCGGTAATTTTTGAATTTTTGTTGGAATTGTTTTATTTATTTGGCTCTTTTCACACGTATAGATTTTGGCGTTTCGGAAGAATTTTTGGACCCGACGACCGAAGCATCTCAACTCTTCAACGAAGGCAAGTCATAGACCTTTGATTATGTCGTACCAAATTTATAAAATTATATTGTTTGATATAAACATGCATGGCTAGTTGTATAAAAATGGTTTCAGGAATAGTTAGTTATCTAATTGCCATTATGCCTCCTTGGTTAATTGTGAATGACAGGCACCCTTGGACACCATAGGTTGGGTTAATTTTAGTTGGACATATTTTAGTACTGTCGACGATCAAACCGCTGATCTTATGAAATGAAAAAGAGGAAAATGACGCGATAATTCCTAGGAGAGAATGGGGGCCGCTTTATTGATATGAACAGATTTACAAGGATGCCTACTGACCGACCGAGGACTAATCCTAATTACATTGGATGTGAATATTGCTATCTTGCTTGTCTCGCTTTGCCTCTTGATCTCAGAGAACTTGATTGACGCTCGATCGCCTTGGTCTTCAGGCTTCGCCTTTAAATAACTTCCGAAGGGTGGCAAGCATTCTCGGAGAAGGCGCTCGTGAAGCGCTATGATCGGTTAGCGCATGAGCTAACAATGTGTTTAATCGGCGGCGGCTTAGTGCACGAGAGACATCAAACCGCTTGGTAGTTGTTGTTAGTGTCTTTAGGACCCTCTAACCGCCAAGTATGAAGTATACAAAGACATGCCATATTCATCGCACCAGAAGAATATATTCGGATTAGTTATAAACACCAGCTCATAGCGTTTCAAGCAAGCTATCGGCCGGAGGTCGGGCACGTGACCTTGTCCCACCAGAGTACCCTTATGTAACCTTCAATCCCACGACCAAAGGAGGTCGTTAGCCTTAGGGGTTATGACCATGAAGACGATGGTCTTTTATTATGTATTTTTATAATACATAGAGGTTTTAATCTCGCTACCTAGCCCCCAAACTTTAAATGAACAGTCGTGTGAATACCTTCTTCCGATGAATCAGACGCGCGCACCCTCATTTAATGCCGTGATATATATGAGGTGGTCTGTGGTTCACTTTAAAGTTGAGAACTTGCCTTGGGAACCGAAGGGTTTTTTTGTCCGTTGGGTGAAAAAAGGGGTTTCTGCCCGTTGGAATTTTTAGGTAACTCCCGATCGTAATTGAAGATCTGAAGCTATAAAATCCCCATCGCTAGGCTTTTAGAATTTTTACGCTTCCAGATCTCCTTTTGACCCCCTTCAGCTTCTTGCCAAAAAATCCTTTAGACCTTTTTCTTGTTCTTCCGACCACAAAGCCTCCTATGACCACTACTTATCCCTTGAGGATTTCCATCATGTCGAAGCAAATCACAAAGTGGTTGCCTTCGGAATTAAGCAAGAAAAAGCTCGAGGCGCTGGAGAGGATTGGGATGCTCCCAGACAAGAATCTAATTAAGTGGAGGTCGGCGATCGGAGAGCATTTTTCGAGCCGCGAAGATGGGAAAATCCCCATTTTTCTCGCCTACATCGAATGTAATGAGATTGCTTGCAGACACAAATTCCTTCTCCGCTCTTGAGTATTACGGGTGGAGTTGGTGAATTTGGCTCCAAACTCCATTGCCAATATCAAGATTTTCACCTATCTATGTGAGGCGCACTGGAGTGCCACTAAATTTGAGGCTCTTCGTATTTTTACCGAATGGTGATGGGAAGATCCACGGCGACTTTTGAATGCACATTGCGCCTTTACGACGGAAGGTCGATGAGTACATCCATATGTACTGAATCCTCGTGGTCGCTATGGAAGAAGAACTAGTTCTACATGACTACACGAGAGATGATGGCCTCTACTTCGCCGGGATTAGAGCAAATGAAAATTCCAAGTGGAGGAAGACCGTGGAGAAGGCAAGGGTGGTCGAAAGATGGGTGGATGCCATCTATGACCTAAGGATCAAGGGCTTGACCTCCTAGCATGTGGTGAGAGATTTCACCAAACGTCAGATTAGCCTTCTGAAACTCCGGACTCATTCCCTGCTTTGGTCCATTGGTCGTGATGAAGTTATCTCAGGAGGTGGTAAGTCTTTGAGAAAAGCTCCGACCAGTATGTTTTATTATTTGATTATCGTAATACCTTAAAAATATGTCCTTGTTTCCTTCTCTCTCCTTTTTTTTAAAACCCTTTCTCCTGAGTAAATCAGAGAGCGGATCAAGTTGATCTGCGCTGGGGAGCTTGGTGAAAAGGCTGCATTCCCCGAGATCTTGGCAATGGTTTCTGTTGAAGAGAGACTGTCAAGGCTTAAGGTAGATAATCAAATCTTTTTTATCATGTATACATATTCTTCGATCAGTTTATTGATCTTGCTTTGTTTTTGTAGTCGGTCGGGTTACGAGTCACACAATCCGGCGAGGATCAACATCCCACCACGGTTCCAACCAACTCGTGCCCAGATGCACTGGAAGAAGATGAATCTCCCGAGGCAAGAGAACATTTTTAAAAGAATAATATATATACTTTTAGATAAAGAATTTCATCACCTAACGAAACTCGTTTTTTGATTTAGGTGGAGAAGGTCAAGGATCATGAGCGTGAATCGCGGAGGTCGAGACTCTGCATCGGTTGTTCATGACCTTACAGCTTGTTATCAAACAAGTGATCCGAGGTTGATGAAACCACTCCTCCCAATTCGATGGTCGTGATGCGATCCTTAATAAACTGATCGAGGACATTGCTTCCGACATCTTGTTGGAGGATGTGAGGGGTTTAACCAACCTTGCTGGTTCGGAGCTGGCGAAATTGGACGAGAAGAAAAGGAAGGCTGGCGGTACAGAGTTTACTCTTCCGCGTTTCAAAGTCAAATCCCGGAAATTAACTAGGTACGTACAAATGAAAGTGATCGTATAAGTGCATACCTTTAATAGTTTCTTGATGATTTGATGTTTTGAACTTCCTGTCTTCATTTTGCATAGGTCTTCTGGTATTCCGATCGTTTCTGACCAGAATCTTATTAAGGACCAGGCACCCGTGGAGGTCCCCGACCAAAACACTTCCCAAGACAGAGTTCCTAAGGATAAAGTGGTCGAAGAAACCCCCGAGCAGGCGTCAAGGCCAATGGTTGAGCTGGATCCATTGGTGATTTTAACTCCTTCTGCGGAGGTAGATGCCCCTAAAGGCCCTCAACAGGTTCCGACCACTATTGGTAATCCCTCTCAACCTAACAAGTTCCCTTTTCGTCCCCGATTCATCGAGGATAAGGAGCTTGACGAGGTATGGGGAAAAATATCGGATCATCAAATCAAGATAGATCCTGATTTGATATTTGCCGGTTATAATGACTTGGCAATCCGGGTAAGTATCTACGACCATTTTCATAGTCTCTCTCAAAAGATTACAGGGAACTTAAAGAGGAAATGTTATTTGTGTAGCATCTGGTCGAGAACTTTGCTGTGGTCGAAGGACTGACCTAGCGGATTAAAGACTTGGAGCAAAAACACTCCGAATTGAAAAGTAAGAACTTTTCACTTAACCTTTTTCTCTCTTCAATAATTTGTCCTTCTCTAATTATTCTCCCTTATCGTATTCGATAGATTTGGAGAAAATAAAAGAAAAAATCGTGGTTGATAAAGCCATAATAGCTCTACTTGAAGAAGAAATTAAAACTAAGGACCGGTCAATCACCGAGGCGACGACCAGTAATGAAGCACTTAACAAGAAAATTGAAGGTAATAGGTCGTAAACTTGACTTATTATCCTCCCCTAATCATGTTGTGCCTATTACTCGTTTTACTCTTGTAGAGCAAATGCAAGCATTGGATAGAACAGAGAAAACTCTGAAATTTGAGCAGGATAACGAGGCAACTCTTGAGCAAAGCATTGATGAAAAGATTCATAATTTAAACAAGATGATCTTTGATATGGGATCAGGATCGAGTCCGCCTACCTTAAGAGATCCGATAGAGAAAATGAACTACTTGAGCCAACTTCTAGAGGATCTCAGAGGTCTACTCAAGACTACTCGAGAAAACTATGCCTGCACTATGAAAGAAAGCGTTGTTAGTTGAGTTAGTTTTGCACCGCAAAATCAAGGCTTCCGACCTCCATTGATCTCCAAGCTATTGAAGATGACTTCAATCGTCCACTGATGAGGCAACCAAGTTTATGGAAAAACTTAGGCCACTTGGAGACAAGTTGTAGAGGAGATGGAGATCGGATTCCATCAAGCAAGAATTAGTCCGAGACATTTCAAGAGTAGGCCCCTCGCAATGTAAGAATATTGAAAATGTATAAAACTTACCTTTTATGTCATCAACAATTCTTTTGTTTGTCCCTGCTTGACTTTTTTAAAAAATCTCATATACTCCCTATCCTCGAATCGCTTTATAGTAGAAGAACTTTACTATACAAGGTGTAGCCAAGAAAGAGAATGAAAATCGAAACCATTGTTTTGAAGGTATGTAATGATGTTAAGACAAAACCGATCGTAGCAATACTAGGAAATCAATTTGGTCGGAACCAGTGTATGATTTCGACTAGTTATAGATCCTTGCTTGCCATAATTGAAATACCAAACAAAAGTTGTAGATGGTCGGAAAAAAGATATGTTGTGTTGACATAAGAAGAAATGCAATAATGTATGCAACTAACTATAAGTGATCGATTTATATATACGACCTAAACTCGATCGGAAAATACTATTAAGAATGAAGATATAGAAAACATTTCGCAAAACGTGTTCAGCTCAAGTCCGACCGGCAATGAGGATCGAAGAAAAGAACCGCCGCTAGGAAGCTCCTTCCAGCAAGGTGACCACGGCGAAAAGGAGAGACTTCGACTAGGAGGCTTTCCGTGTCCCGACCAAAGAGCTGCACTCGTGAGTAGAACAGATTTTTGAAATGAAGAAATGTAGTCTTCATAATCTTAAATAGTATAGGTAACTATCCTGGGTTATTTGTTTTTGCTTTGTTTACTTGTGTGGTCACAAGATAGAATCATTCATGGAATGATTACGGCTAGGACCTATACAGTGTATGACACGGATGTTGTTGCCAAAGAGTAACAGAGATCCTGTTGAAAGGATATTGGAGAGAAAAATTGTCTTCTCCGACCATAACAATAATAGATGACCAGAATATAGGTATTGATATATAAACCATATCACTCATCGAGAAAGAAATGAATGAATATACTAATAAAGAATTGAAATAATGTACAAAATAATTAGACATAGAACTTACGCAATTGATCGATGTTCCAAGAATTTGACAAAACTTGCCCATTCAACATGGCTAGTTTAATAGAACCTGGTCGGGTGACTTCGACCACAGTGTAAGGACCTTCCCACTTGGGAGAAAGTTTGTTGCGATTTGCCTGATTCTGAATTTTTCTGAGAACCAAATCACCTACAACAAGGCTGCAAGGTTGCACCTTACGACTATGGTACCTACGCATGGCTTGTTGATATACTGCTGATCGTACTAGGGCTTGGTTTCGTCTTTCTTCAAGGAAATTGACGCCGCCGAGTCCTCGCTCATTCTCGATCGCTGCTGAAACAATCGCTTTGAGCAGAGCCAACTTTTAGTTCTGGAGGAAGCATGGCTTCAGCACCATAAACTAGAAAGAATGGAGTTTCACCGATCGCACGACTGGTCGTGGTTCAAACGGCCCATAATACATATGGTGGTTCTGAACCCAAGCTCTCGATCGCTTGATTAATCGTCGAATACTCGACGCTTGATCCTCGCATAATGATACCATTAGCCCGCTTAATCGCTTCTGTTGCTCGCGGATGAGCAACGGAAGCAAAATGAACTTTGATACCAAGTTCGTCGCAGAATTCTTGGAATTGACCGCTAGAGAACTGGACACCATTGTCTGTGATTATACGACTGGGTACACCAAATTGTGTGACCACATTTTTTGTGAGAAATCTCTTAGCGGCCTCATGATTGTAAACGTGTCAATCATGATGAATAGGAATTCGAAGCCCCCGGGTGCTTTTGGGAAAGGTCCCAGGATGTCGAGTCCCCAGGTTGCAAAAGGCCAAGAAAGAGGAATTGTTTGTAAGGCTTGTGCCGGCTGATGTACTTGTCGGTTATGAAACCGACATTGTACACACTTGGTCACGAGCTCTTTTGCATCATGAAGGGCGCTTGGTCAAGAGTATCCTTGCTCAAGGCTTTACCGACCGGTGTTCTCAGAGGAATGATGTGCTCCATGCACTCCTTCATGGATTTTGGTTAGCAACTTAATGCCATCCGCTTGAGATATGCATCTCATCAACACTCCGTGAAATCCTCGTTTGTACAAGGTACGTTCAATCAGAGTGTATGATTTGGCTTTTCGTGCGAGACGATCAGCCTCTACATCATCTTCTGGAATTATGTCATGCTGAAGATAGTTGTAGATCGATGTCATCCAGTCTCTACTTTGATCGTGACAGCGCCAACCGTCAACGACCTGTGGAGCATCCATATTCCCACGATCGGTTTGCACGACCTGTAAGGAATCATGCATGATCTCGGAAGGCTCGACCACCGAGGGCGAGTCGAGTTGCTCGAGAAAAACTCCGAGCGGGACGGTTGTCCTTATGGAGGCCATCCATGCCAACTGGTCTGCCAGAAAGTTTTCCTTTCTAGGAATATGTTGATCCGAAACCGAAGAAATGCTTTTCGAAGTTTCGCATTTCCACCGATAAGATGACATCTTGGTACTTGAGCACCGACATTTTTTCCTACTTGATTCGCTACTAGTTGAGAATCGCTTTCACTAGTAATCGCGAATTTCGAGCTTAACGAGCCGCCGTAGTCCCGGCAAGAACTCATATTCTCGCCACGTTGTTCGTGGGGCAGAAAATTTAATCGATGGCGATTTGACGGTTCGCCAAGAGGGATATCAAGACAACTCCATTTCAACCTTTTTAGCATCAAGGAACCGCTATAGTACATTGTCCACTCATCGTGGTGTTCGCATCGGGCCCTTGGGCGGGTTCAGGTTTATCCATTCGCAATGAATTCGCTATTACCCGGGATTTGATTGTTGTTCGTGAGATGAAATGGAGGTCGAACGCCCCTAGCTCAACCGCCCATTTTGCTATTCGCCCCGATGATTCCTGCTTCAAGGACTTGACCAAGGATACCAGCTGGTACGACCACTTTGTGGGCTCGAAGTAGTGCCTTAGCTTCCTTGAAGACATAAGGAGACCATAAAGCAACTTTTGTACTGTGGGTATCTTTCCTTTGGTCCATGTAAGACTTCGCCACGTAATAAATCGTCGTTAGATGTTATTCCTTTCAACGACAAAGACACCGCTAATCGTGCGTGGTGTTGCTGCCACGTAAATTAGCAATGTTTCTCCCGATCTCAGAGAGACTAAGACTGGGGTACTCGTAAGGTACTTTTTAAATTTTTCAAAGGCGTCGTTTGCCTCCTTAGTCCACTCGAAATTTCCATGTTTCCGAAGAAGTTTAAAGAAAGGTAATCTTTTTTCCCCGAACCTTGCTATGAAACGACTTAGCGCTGCCATACAGCCGGTTAGTTTTTGGACCTCCTTCTTCGTGGTCGGAGGACGCATCTAGTCGTTGGCCATTATTTTTATTGGATTTGCTTCAATACCTCTAACCGAGACTAGGAAACCGAGCAGTTTTCCAATAGAAACTCCGAACACACACTTTTTTGGATCCAACTTGAGGTTATGTCTTCTCAAGTTGTTGAAAGTTTCTTATAGGTCAGGAATGTGATCGCCAGCGTTGGTGCTCTTTACAACTATATCATCAATATAGGCTTCTAGATTCCGAACTATTTGTGGATTAAATGCTTTTTTTGCATCAACCTTTGAAAAGTTGCACCAGCATTTTTGAGACCAAATGGCATCTTAACATAAGAGTAAGTGCCATATGTGGTGATGAAGGAAATTTTCTCTTCATCTTCTTTACACATATTAACTGTGGTACCTCGAATACGATCTAAAAAATTTAGTAACTCACACCCGGAAGTAGAGTCTACAAGTTGGTCAATGCGTGGAAGGGGAAAATCATCCTTCGAACAAGCTTTATTAAGATCTGTAAAGTCGATACACATTCGCCATTTCCCATTATTCTTTCTAACCATTACAGGATTAGCGAGCCACTAAGGGTGGTCGACTTCATGAACAAACCCAGCTTTGAGGAGCTTGTCAATCTCCGACTGGATAGCTTCCTTCCGATCAGGCGTGAAACGCCGCAACTTCTGCTTGATCGGTTTTTTGTTAGGCTAGAGAGCTAGCCTGTGCTCGATCACCTCCCGGGGGACTCTAGGCATATCGGACGCTTGCCGGGTGTACACGTCCTGATTTTCTTGGAGGAAGGAGACGAGCGACTCTTCCTATTTGGGGTCGAAGTCTTGCCCCGACTGTAATCTTATGTAGATGAGTCGTTGTTTCTAACCTGTGGTGACTTGGCACCGTCCGAGAAGCGCTTTGTCGAGTGGTACTTCCTTTGTCCGGCCTGAGGGCTTGGGTGTCATCTTCGCCTCGAGTGCTTGACCAGATGGTAGATGGATTAGCCTCTCGGTCGGAAGTTCATCGACTACCAAAGGATTTTCGATCACACACATAAGCCATTTTCGATCTCCTCGAATCGTGATGACTCCTTTGGTCCCTAAAGATTTTTAAACTTTGATAACCATAATGCGTGGCTATCAAGAACTTGGCTAATGCTTGCCGACCAAGGATTCCGCTGTATGCGGATTCAAAGTTTACCACATCGAATCTAAATCTTTTCGCTCGAAGTTATCGCTTTCCAAAAGTAATCGGTAGGGAAACTTGACCTATCGGTTTAGCGGTGGAGCTAAGAACTATGCCATGAAAGGCATATTTCATCGGTTTCACCTTCGACTGGAACCCGTGATTTCTTCTAAAGCCCTCAAGAATAGTATATTCAAAGAGCTACCTCCATCTATTAAGACTCGATTAACCCTACAATTATTAATAGTTGGTTCAACAACAATAGGAACCTACGGTCAAGTCGAGGGATGGGGCGCTTTCTTTGTCAAGGAGATTGCCGTGTATGACCACTTTGATGGTTTGATGATGGTCGGAGATTTGACGAGGCTGACCTCCCGCTCCATGGCCTTCAGATGATGCTTCGACTCATATGAAGAAGATCCGCCAAAGATCATATTGACCGTGTGTTGGGGATCCTGGTACTCCATCTCTTCGCCGCCATCATTGTCCTTTTGGAACTCGCTCTCCGGTTCCTCAGACAGGGAAATGGTCCTCACCGCATAATAATCCTCCAGCTTTTTACTGCACTCGACAGCGTAGATCATGCCCCGCTCACCGTGAAGTGGACACCACTTTTTGTTTTTCTAGAATGCTTCGGTCGGAGCTTTTGATTTGTCTTGACCGGTGTAGTCCTTCTTACCCTTCGTGAACTTTTCAGGAATCGCTAGGACTTCCTTATCGTTGGGTCTGCGGTTCTTTTTTTTCTTGAGAGACTTCTTATTCTTTTTCTCTGATTTGTCCAGGCTGGGCTGTGGAATCTTGTCTTTCCGATCAATGGCTTCACACCACTCGATCGCTTCACTAGCAGTGGCATACTTGTCGGCCATGTCAAAAAGTTCAATGGTTGTTCGTGGAGGGTTCATTGCTATGTTCTTCATAAACCATCAATTCCTCAGACCTGTTTTAAAAGCCTAGATAACATATGACTCTGCGACCTCCGGTATGGAGTCACGAACCTGACTGCAACTCTTGATGTATTGATGTAGCGTCTCATCAGAGCCCTACCGGATTCGGTGGAGATCGTCCTCCTTTCTAGGGCGGTTGTACGTACCCTGGAAGTTGGCGATTAGAAGGTCGCAGAGTTGCTCCCAAGTATAGATTGATCCGACCGGTTGGTTTAATAACCACGACCGGGCAGACCCTTCGAGCACGGTGGGTAGATAATTAGCCATCACATTCTCATCGCCACCAGCGGCTCTAATGGCGGTGGTATATATTTGGAGAAACTCCAATGTGTTTTGAGTCCCATTGAACTTGTCCAAGTTGCCCGGTCAGAACCGGTTAGGCCAACGCACAGCTTGGAGCCCTGCAGAGAAGGCTCGACAACCTATGATCGATTCATGGCGCCTTCTTTGGAAATATGCCGGATTATAATCGATCGGAGACCGGTTCCTGAGGTTGGAACATTGGAGCTCCGGTGTACCGATCCGGTCATAGATATTGATATGATGCCTCCGACCGCCTGCCTGATTTAGACGATGTCGGAGATCGTTAGGTCCAAGCGGTGGTTCTTCTCAACGTGGTGGGGGAGTGGCTACCTGGAATAGTCTTATCCCCTTATGACTCCTTGGTCGGAATCGCCGAGGAGGTTTTGGTATCGATTGTTCCCTAGTATGACCATGTTGTCCCCTGCCAAGGGAGGAACGTTGGGATGAAGTCATGGTTTGACTCCCTGAGACCCTTTGTTCCCGGTACACTTCCGTGCGTTGCATGGTCTGTTGGAGAATTTCTGATACTTGGCCTACGAGCTGTACAAAGCTTGGAGTTTCTACTAACGCAGGGTCAGAATTATTCAACAAATCTTGAACATGTCGTAAGTTTTGTACAGTTACTGAAGGTCTGGACGTAGGTGTATGCAGGTCTGAACCTTCCCCTGACCTCCGGATTTGTTCTGTCCTATCAGCTACTCTTGGTGGGGCAGTGCTAGGCAAGTTAACCGATGGACATCGATTAGCTCCGTTGCCTCCGGAAGTTGGTGATTAACGGCCCGTATCATCTCCATCAACACGTGGTGGTAGGGCAGAGTGTGTAGGACCGTGCAAGGCATCTTGATTTGCATCTCCGATCGCATTGACCTCGTGCCTCCAGCAGCGATTTTCCGATGAGCTTCCATCATAACTAATGGAGAACCTTTCAATACTTCTGCTAGAAACTTCCACGACGGAGAGCGGTCGGTGATGAGCACTTCCCGAGGTCTTCTTGGTGGACTCAGCCTGATCCGACGAACCGTCGATCGTATGCTGAGTTGCATCATCCCCACTTGGCCTACGACCAGTGGAGGTTTCATCGACACCATTACTAGGTGTCGGTTCGCTCCTGGAATTGCCAGAAGCTGTAGATGAGTATCTTTCAGCCATAATCTCATCGAGAGTATAGAGATTCTTGGATTGAGGTGCTGAAATTTTGTCACCTATTTTGCCGGTCGGAAGGACCAGGCTTGGAGTGGCTTCCGGATATTCCGAGCTGGTCGGAATGGCTGGAAGCGCCACTTGTCGTAATGGTGGATCCTCATCCATCCGGTCAACTTCGTTAACGTTGGCGACGTGCGAACTGGCGTTGGAGGACGAGGAGGATGACATGCTATTTTCTTGCATGGCACGGATGCATCCTTCCATGTCGAGGTCGGCGTAGTCCACCAGGTCGAACCAATTCTCCTCATTCCAAACCCCGGGCATAGTCGTATCAACGATTTGGGGGAATGAGCGAGGATTTGATGAGTGGAGAGTTTCTTCAGGAAACTTGTGTCTTCTTCCCCACGGACGGTGCCAGCTGTCGACGATCAAATCGCCGATCTTATGAAATGAAAAAGAGGAAAATGACACGATAATTCCTGGGAGAGAATGGGGGGCCGCTCTTTATTGATATGAACTGGATTTACAAGGGGATGCCTACAACCTGACTAAGGACTAATCCTAATTACACTGGATGTGAAGATTGCTATCTTGCTTGTCTCGGCTTTGCCTCTTGATCTCAGAGAACTTGGATTGATGTTCGACCGCCCTTGGTCTTCTATGCTTCTCCCTTTAAATAACTTCCGAAGGAGTGGCAGTTACTCCTGGAGAAGGCGCTCGTGAAGCGCTATGATGGTTGGGCGCACAGTTAACAATGTGTTTAACTGTGCGGCGGTTTAGTGCCCGAGAGACATCAAACCGCTTGGTAGTTGTTGTTAGTGTCTTTAGGACCCTCTAACCGCGTAGTATGAAGTATACAACACATGCCATATTCATCGCACGGTAAGAATATATTCGGGATTAGTTATAAACACCAGTTCATAGCGCTTCCGAAAAGCCATCTTGGCCGGAGGTCGGGTACAGGACGTTATCTGACCAAGGCACCCTTATGTAACCTCTGAATCCTTACAACCAGTGAGGTCGTTAGCCTTAGGGGTTATGACCATGAAGACGTATGGTCTTTTATTATGTATTTTTTTATAATACATAGAGGTTTTAATCCTCGTCAAGTACCAACTTGGGTATCGTTTATGCTTAGCCATGTTTTAAATATACACAGGGATTCCTGGTCACATGCTCATATGATTAAATTTGACTTAATGAAATATGGAATTGCGGCGTGACTACTGTTAATAAAAGTTTGTTGTGTCATGGCAAGGGTTGCCATTTGGTCGGGCTGAACCAAAAATGATTTATACTCGAGCGAGTGATTGTGCAGTAAAGGGGATGATTTTAGGATGTGGTTGCCTCGCCTGAGTAGTCATTAAGGACCTAACTTTGTGCAACTTTGATCTGGGCCATACCGTACAACCACAAGTCTATTTATGGGGCAAACCTAGCCAACTAATTAGCAATGCTTTGAGTCGGTTCTATTTGGGTTGACAAGTGGCACAAGTGGGGGCCAGTGTGGTGAATCCTTAGCGAGCACAACGGAGTCAAAACAGAGCTTTGTAAAAGCCTTGTGATAATCACTTAGTCGCACGCCTTCGGAAGCGTGTCATGTCTGACAATATAAGATGATTATCTTTTGTGGGTCAAGCTGTACAACCTCTGTAGAGTGTTAAAAACTATTCGAATAACCGTGTCCCTGGTTATGTACGATGTTTGGTGATTTCACACAATGGGCAGATTTTCTCAAAAAAATGTTGGAATGGTTTGGATGGAATTGAGTAGTTGGTTTTGGTTTATGGTTGGGAAGTGAACGGGGGTGTTCACTAGTTGTTTCAAAGAACTTGATTACTTATGTATTAATCTTTTAAATTGTGCTTTACAATCTACTTACTGTATTTACTGTCAATATTGCTTTCTGCAAAATAGCCATAAAGCTATCCTTGTCAAGCCTTGCATGAATACTATTTGCATATATTTCCCTACGACTTGCTGAGTACTTTAAGTACTCACGGCTTTACGTCATTTGTTGATCAGTCACCGAAGAAGACCCAAGGAACACCGAGTTCTACGAGGAGGACTACTTCGAATATTATGCGAACTAGGTCGCGTCCTCCACTCGATTGCCTATGAGCATGTCGAATGGTCACCATAAGATGTTTGGTTTCCACTGCAAGTTTGTCTTTTACTGTTAAGCCCTGCGTGGCAACTCTGTAAGACTTGACCATAAGGTTCTTTTGCTATTAAGTAATATTAATTTGTCTGCTTCATTAGCTATTTTGTTGTATGAATATGATTACATCGATATTGCAACTGTGTGAGCTAGCTACTAATCTAGGCCTAGTTCATAATACACAGAGGGTCCCAAAGTTGTATATCCGGGGTCCCGACAATTGGCATGAAGCAAATCACACACTCCAGTGCGTTAGGTTCAATGAAGTCGGCCGTGGTTCACCTGCACATTTAGGATGAACGCCCAAGGAGCGAGCTAGCTAGCTGAATTCAGGCCTCGAGTTAGCTAACAAGTTACTACGAACTATATATATATATATATCCGATTGAATCAATAGAATCTAATCTCCCCACTCAGTTAGCTCAAAGGGAAAGATACTAATGCTACTACCGATATACAATATATATATAATATATATATATATATATATATATATATATATATATATATATATATATATATATATATATATATATATATATATACACACACACACATATATGTACATATGTGTGTATATGTATATGTGTGTGTGTATATATGTGTGTGTGTGTGTGTGTGTGTGTGTGTGAGAGAGAGAGATATATGAAGTCGGTTTTAAAGGCACAAACAGTCATTGCTTGGAGATTTTATAGAGAACAGATCAGGAATGGAATGGTAGGACCCTGGGAAGCAAGGGAGAGAACTTGACCAGCATGAACACGGTTACACAGACAAAGGTGAAATGAATAGCGAGAGGCAGGTGAAGAGGTGTTGTAGTAGTTTTTGACTCATTTGGTCTTGTGACTTCATTTGGTCTTGTGACTATCACAGACGGTTTCATCTACAAACCGTTTGTGACACATCAGCTATCATCGACGGTTTCATCTACAAACTGTCTATGATACATCAGCTATCACAGACGGTTTCATATACAAACCGTCTGTGATAGTCAGCTATCACAAACGGTTATGAGTTAATAACCGTTTGTGATGACTTCATGTCATTACTGACCCATAAACTCATACGGCTCACGAAACCGTCTGTGATAATGTTTTTGAACCATCTGTGATGACATTTTCTGCAGTAGTGTATCCACCTATCTGAATAATGATATCGTGGATTACCAGGAAGACCACTTTAAAAAATTGTAATTGTGGCATGACCATAAGGTAACATATACAATGCTATCTATATTAGCACGTGGTGTGTTAACGGTTTCTATTTCCATGGTTTTCTTTGAGTCTACTTTCAATCTTTCTGAAAGAATAATGGAGGAGTGAAGAACAAGTCTCACGAGATACTTCTAACTGTGAAAGACTAGTAACAAGTTGATGCACGAGATCAATACTCCGTAGAAAATATGGAGTTGACGGACACATTCGAAAATCTTTACCTAGACAACGACACTTAGAACATGGATGTATGCACAACTATAGGCTGTACTCTTTTTCATTGTCAAGGTTTTCTCATGTTGAGTTTTTATTTGGCAAAGTTTTTAATGAGGCGGCCATTTAAACATTAATAAAGCTTATTATTATTTTTTCAATATATTTGTCTCTTTTTATGGTACAGAACTCTTTTTTTCAAATTTTAATATGTATTTTTTTTATTCTATACATTGTTTTGGAATTTTTGCAAATTTTCAAAATTTCCATGCCGAGATGGGCTACATAGACTAACCCCTGGGCTGAATTATTTTCGTGACGGGTTTTAACCTTCGTGAAAGATCGTCATCCTGCCAGTGAGTCGGCAAGATTTTTACTGATAGTCGTGAATTAGTCGTCATCGTATACCAAACGTGGCCAAAGGTTTTTAATTATTCGATCCACTGTTTATCGACGACGAGGTTGATCGGCAGCCTACCATAGCCCCAAATTTTCCTAGGTACCTTCTTCCCTTCGAGGGCTTGAAATTGCACAATATAATTCGTAAAAAGGTAAACAAGAAGAAAACATTAGAAATTCTCACATTAAGCAAAGAAAAAAAAAGATATCCACCACTTATTTTGGTGATGATAGGTTATAACAATATAGATTAATAATGTAGATACTTGTGTATTCAATTCTAACCTCAAAATTGTACGAACCATTCAACTATTTTTTTACGGGACTAAGACCCGTCTGGATTGGAGGACACCTAACGGAAATTTATACGTTGTATTTGTTGTATATTCGCCTATTTGCGAGGGTCCGATGGTATGCACACTTCACCTAAACAAGATTCATTAGGGGGCAGCAGACCACAAGGTCGGTTAACTTAGTTTAGTCTCATATTACTTATTTCACTGTCACGACTTCTCACCTTGAGGGACGGGCTGCATATTGTATATGCCGTTCACAGGCAAAATTAATAAAGTTAAGGAAAAGCTTGGAACTACAGATCCCATGTCTCTTGTTATACTTTTGTTCTTGTAAGATTGAGTGCTTGATTGTTGGTAACGCGACTACCATTATACAACAATACTCTGGTTTTTGCTACCAGTCCATAGAACTCCCATGTACACGTACGTGACTTGCACACCACACACAAATTAGGTTGATTTCAATTTTAGTAAACAGCTATACAGACATATACCCATGGGTTTGAAAATTAACACCGATGTAAGGATAATCTGATATGGATTTATGATAAACACATAGGGAATCAATATCATACGGCACAGGGAGTAACTTAACCAACCAAGCTGCGAATTGATCAATGAGTCAGGAACGTGCATTCGTGCGTAAGGTGCGCTATAATTTGTCAGGACGTACGTCTTTCATCGTCCCCATGCCATGTGGACCACAAGATGACTGCATGCATTCATTGGAAAAGCAGCATACAGGAAGATGAATTGAAAGTTTGAAACACTTGCAAATGTGGTACGGGCTAATACGGTAATCACTCCATTTCAAAGTATAAAAGCCTAACACTACTACTACAAACAGCCTTATCACAGACGGTTCGGAATCATCATCACAGACGGTTTTTGAACCATCTAAATTTGTTCGTCTGCGATATCGTCTTGCTATCGCTGCACGGTTCAAAAACCATCTGTGATACGTCATAACACGACGGTTTTTGTTGAAACCGCCTATGAATGATAGTATCACGACGGTTTTCATTAAAACCGCTCGTGATATGTAGCATATCACGCACGGTTCTATTTAGAAATCGCTCGTGATATTTCAAATATCACGCATGCTTCTATTTACAAACCGCTCAGGATATTTGAGACGGTTTCTAAATAGAACCGCTCAGGATATGTTACATATCACAAACGGTTTTTAATGGAAACCGCTCAGGATATTATAGCCACGCATTTGTTTCAACAAAACCGCTCTGTGATAGCTCATTACCATAACTACTTTTTTCGATTTTTGGCTAGCTTCAGAATTGCTAGCCATGCCCTCTCAAAACAAGCATGCTAAAAACAGATACATCACAAATAATCAATTGTTGACAACTCAAAGTGATCATTACTCAAAATAAATTACAAAAGATCGAATTTGTTCAAGTATTGTCGCTATAGTTACAATTGGATTACAATTGAGTCAATTGTTTGCGGTGGTTAAGAGGTGTCGATGTGGTGAAACTTTGGG
This sequence comes from Phyllostachys edulis, assembly GCA_036346405.1. NCBI lineage: Eukaryota > Viridiplantae > Streptophyta > Magnoliopsida > Poales > Poaceae > Phyllostachys > Phyllostachys edulis. The sequence continues at coordinate 156,474 of JAYEVD010000325.1, forward strand.
TCATGACGAGTGAAACTCTCCTTTGTCGTTAACAATATCTCGACATGATAAAGGCGCAGAGCTTCCTCGAACGTCCATGATCTCTTGCTCGTCGAGTCCATCTAAATATATCATCAAGTCCTGTCGCTAGCAAGAGCAAAGTAGTAAGCATATATATGTAAATTTATAATTAGAAAATAATTATTTCGAGATTAACAAACCTCGATCCTTCTTCTTAGCACTAATGATTTGTCGCATATGATAGCAAACGAGATTGCACATAGCTCATCATTTTTTTGTCAAGCAACCTTTGCAAAAATAGAATTATATATATATATATATATATATATATATATATATATATATATATATATATATATATATATATATATATATATGTATGTATGTATGTATGTATGTATGTATAGTCATTCGAGACGCATTATTATGAATTATGATATAGGATTATTGTGTTGTAGCGCATACCAGAAATTTCATCCTGTGTGTTAGTTGGGCGCTCGATCCATTGTATGCTCCTTCTTTGCCAACATAGGTGATGAACGAACTACATGATTCCAAAAAGTTATCCTCGGCCATTTCAAACGAAGGAAGACTACAATAGAGTTATGTATGAAGGAAATGAGCATACTTGTCGAGTATTCCTTGCAGAATGCTGAAGTCGTGGTTGTTTCTGACTAGGGAATCAAGGTATATCACCCTGTTCCTCTTTGGTATAATGACTAAAAGGATCTAGTGGTACCTACTCATGTATGTCGCTATAGTCATTAAACCTAAGTTCGTGATGCGTATAAAGTACAAATGAAATTTGTATAGCAAGTAGTGAAGCAATTACCCCTGGTTGTAGGGCACCACTATGTAGTCCTTGTTGTCCTAACAAAGCAATGCCGCCGTTATGTATTTCTCGACGAAGGGCGGGTCTGTTTCGATGGTTTGCATAGATACCACATGTGGGTCGAGGAAACCCACCGGTTCTCGCCATGCCCGGGCATTTTTCATCATGTATCTATACATGAGCAATGAGTTATGATATTTATCCAGATACGTGAATGTAGAACTTGATTGTACACACTTACAAAGGTCCAACATCGAGAAGCGAGGCGCCGAGGCCAACGAGGTTGAATAGGTCATATAAGTTGTTGAAGCCCACGACGAGGTTGTCCTACCGCTGAAGAAATGCTCATCCTTGTATCTGACGGTGATTCCAGCATCGTACCCCTTCTTTTCGGTCTTCCGCATGTACCAGGCATGCAAAGCCTGACAAGCAAATCCATCGCGGGTTAATACTGTGTCGGAGCACAACGGTTTTCCGATGGAGTACTTCTCGGACTTCCCGAACTTCCCGGACTTGGGAGGCGCCTTAATGTTCATCGATTTTGATTTGCCCTTAACGACTGGCAGCGTCTTCCTGTGAGACGACTTGAGAACCGATACGGCAGCACGCTTTTCATGTTCCTTCGGCGTCTTCTCTACGGGAACCGATGAGGTGGCCTTCTGAGGCGAAGGATGAGGTGGAATCATCGAGGGTCCCATTGGAGAGGAACGATCGTGTCGAGATCGCGGCACTGCTGGGTCCAAGGTGATGTCCTTCTTGGGCCACTGGATAAAAGTGTGTCTAGCATCCCCTAGTGTTCTGATGTCTTCGTCGGGCGAATCTCCAGCGGAACGGTCATGAAATTGTCATGTACCATGTCCACCTAGACCCTAGCGTAACCCTGCGCTAGCCGGGCACCGTGCTGCACTACCCCTTTCTGGTATGGATACACCATTCCCCACCTAGCCTCAATAGAAATGGACCCAACTATCCTCACTTGGAGCTTGCAGGGCGTCGGCTCCTACAAAACGATACGCAATTAGCTAAGGCGTCCTATAGATCTATCTTTGGTGCATTCCATAGATGTACATTACCTTGATGTCGCTCTATCGATAATTGGATGTCGCCATGTTCGTAATTATGCGTGACGCCTAACGCCATCCGATGTCGAGGAGGACTAGCTCCCAAATTAACAGGGGCGGCTTGCGACTGGCTCAGGAGTTGATTCATTTGATCTTGCAATGATGTTATCCATCTGTGAAATTTTGCAGTAATCATCTGCACCAACCGGTCCTTGTGCTCGGCATTGGATCTCTTCCTACTCCTATACGTGCAGTAGTCGTTTGCGAATCCATAACTCCAAGATACGTTAACCCCAAGGCCTCACGTGCGACCCGGGTGCTCCTTGTTTCCCAGGGCCGTAGATAGTATATCCTTCTCCTTATCTACTTGGAAGGAGCCTTGGGAAGTTTGGGCAGTCAATTCACACCGCAAGAGGTCATCATGTTATTATAGACACTATGAAGTTATGGACTTATTAACAACTAGGTAGTTCGATATATTTACCACACGTTGGGACACTTCCTGGTCTGTCAGGTTTGTGAAAGAGATGCTGCCCAAAGACGATACTTTTGCCCTCACTTTTAACCAGCTTAGGGCACGCGGGTCTGTGATCTCAGAAAATGACCCGGTTGCGTTTTCCTCCTCCACCACCCATTTCGTGGATTTAGCCGCGTACCCAGCGGTGCCGAGTTTGTGGGAGTGAGTGTTTCGTGTCTGGAGAGCTTTGTGCGCCGCACTTTGCTCCTTAAATTCGGTCATCGTCTTCATAGCCACAAAGGCGTCCCATGTTTCCCGCGTCAAGAATCCATACTTCGCGAAGGGTGTCCCACCCGTGTTCACGTACTTCGTGACAAGAATGCTCTTGAAGGTCCTCCACGCGTGATCCATCGAGAGCAACGCTTGCCGTTCCACGCATGCCATGTCTGCTTCTGGGATAGTGAACTTGCTTGAAAGTTCTGTTCACATCGCGCCTCTCTATTCTTTCGTCAAAGACTTCTAGCTTGGTGTGGTGATGGGGATCTGTTCCCTTGCAAGTATCCCGCAGATGGTCTGGAATCTCACCGCTGATCTCTGGGGACTCAGAGGGATCCCAACGTCACTGACCTCCATGATGATCAGTCGGCCCGCAAGCATTTTCGATTTTCCTCTGCCATCTCGCTTACGTATCATTATCGTCGACGGAAATCCAGACGCATTAGGCAAGATGTCGGTGATGGCAAATAAGACGCGTCTCGCCATCTCGGCGACGGTTCAGGATTTACAAGAAGACTCGGCAAGATTCGCCATCTCGCCACTTGCTATATATCTATATAAGTTACATACGCTCAACATGTGCAGTGTTTACAAATAATAATAATTAATTCCAACATAAATATGAAACAATAAAGCATTAATCCAACAGCATTTAAATGACCAAATTAACATAATCAAATGTAAATCATTCAAGTCATTTAAATTGATTGAAATGCTAAACATATACCACATGTATATGAATGAAATTAGCACAGAGTTGCAAAAGATTGATGATAGTTTGTGCTCTCAGAAGGAGAGTTGCAAAAGAACAAGTCTTTGCCATCTCAACCAGTTTATACTCTTCACTAATTGTTGCAAGAATTTAAATGACCAAATCAACATATACATATGAACTATCTCCATGTCATACAAAAAGCTCAGAGTATTGATGTTAAAGAGTGCTCTTAGTATGCTGGATGCAAAGGATTTAACCTTTGCAATCTTAGTACATCAGTCAATATATCTTCACTAATCAAATTTAACAACTATCAAATAGATCTTGAGCTGAACTTAAAACTTTCTTATTGAATGTCAAATTTATCTCACGGTAGCAAAATAAACTTTCGGTTCACAGATTATCAAAGACTATCGAGTCAATATATCCAATCAAACAATGTAAGGCAATATGTTATGAAAAACAGAACAAAGCAATGATATCAAGATAATCACAATATCATTTCAGCAATAAGCCTTATCCACAGATTGAGAATAACTATGTAAGTATCTCGCAAAGATCAACTAGCTCATACAAGGATAATCTGAACTATGCAGAACTGACAACTAAAAGGAATAAAGCTATATATTAAACCTAACAACAGAAAGCAATAGTTTTAGCTCAAGATTGTTTCCAATTATCAAATTGATTTCAGATTTGGCATTTTATCACAGAGCTGATCAACCGAGCCCACATAACCACTGTGCTATCTCTCAGTGCACAATATCTAATATAGAATTTGAAGCCAATCCAGCACATAAGTATATAGCCAAAGTGATGCACAAACGTAATATAGGAATACTCACAGAGAGGATGCCGCACAAGAACTCACGGTGCAAGGAAGAGGCCGGTGCAGGGGAGGGGGCCGTGGGGAGGAGGCCGGTGCAAGGAAGGAGGCTGACACGGGGAGGAGGACGGCGCGGGGAGGAGGCCGATGCAGAGGGAGGACGCCGACACGGGGAGGAGGACGGCGTGGGGAGGAGGCCGGTGTAGAGGGAGGACGCCGACACAGGAGGAGGCCGCGTGTCGAGGTGGCGGCAGCGTCATCGATGTCGGGGCGGCAGTGTCGAGGTCAGAGGCGGCGGTGTCAGGGCTTACAGGGAGGTGAACGGGTGAGCCCTAGAGGAGGCGAAGGAGCGAGAGATGAGCGGGCTAAGGGCACTGGGGAGATGAATGGGCGATCCCTAGGGTTATGAAGGCCTATCACAGACGGTTCTATTACGGAACCGTTTGTGAAAAGAAATCACAGACGGTTCTATTAAAGAACCGTCTGTGATACGTTCCATATCACAAACGGTTCTTTAATAGAACCATCTGTGATAAACTAATATCACAAACGGTTCCTGAATAGAACCATCTGTGATTCCTTATCACGGACGGTTCCATAATAGAACCGTCTGTGATAACCTGATGAAAATTCCTATCCACATGAACCTGGTGACAAGTCTTTTCATTTTCCCGCATGTGTCTCTTCGTCTCACAATCACACAGCTCTTCGTCTCTTCATTTTCCAACGTCACTACGGCTCCCAAATATCTCTTCGTCTCCCACTCTGGCTTTAGTACTTGTTCTATAAATAGATATCCCCTTCTACAAGGGATTTCTCACGAACCTCATTGATCTCCTTTCTCCACAAACTCCAAATGGCTTCCCTTCTCGTGTCAGTTGTATTGGTCTACATTGTGCTTGTTTACTTGCACCTCTCTGGTCGTAACCTGGCCCAAGCTACGGACAAACCTTCCGTTCGCACTGTCATCCGTTGTAGGCCCTCCGATCTACCAGAGACCATAGTGGCCATCATCTGTCGACTGGAGCTCCTCCTCAGACGGACCAATGCGAGGGTCCGCGACATCCAGCGAGTAAACCTCATTGTGGAGATCGTCCTATGGAACTACTTGGTCCGCACCGAGGATGCAGCCCGAAGAGTCGAGGATGACATCCGAATTGCAGGAGAGCGGGTCGACCTTGCCGAGACGGAGGAGACTAGGGTTGATGGCCTCTGGGCTATATGGGGCTTGGTTTCGGAGTCCGAACGGCTACAAGCGCAAATCGAGCGTGCAAGGTCGCAGGTGGTGGTGTTTGATCTGACAGTCGTTGATCCCGCCACCACTGAAGCCGACGAGAAGGCTTATGAAGATTCGAAGGCTAAGATAGGATCGCTAATCCTTTTTTTATCGTCTGTGGTGTAAAAATGATATGGTCTTTTTATCGTCTGTTTATTACAAGCGTATAATATTATCATTCCACATTACAATGAAGTACACATTGACATGTCTCATGTTATGGAATAAATTACAATGGATTAAATTCTTAATTAAAATATAGCCCTTTATGATGATCGACGCGCATATAGCTAGCTTCCTTACTGGGTTCTTCCTCGAGCCTAATGCCGTCTCCGAAAGGCGACAACTCGTCAAATTGATTGTACTCTTCCACATCCACGACATTCTCAACTCTGAGAATCCTTCTTTTTCCATGAAGAACTACGTGGTGGTTCTTATTTGCCGGGTCTGTTAAATAAAAAACTTGAACAACTTACTTAGCAAGTACGAATAGTTCGTCCTTGTATCCGACACATTTGAGGTCCACAGTGGTGACGCCATACTTGTCGACCTTCACACCTTGCGGAAGTTTAACCCAATGGCATCGAAACAGGGGAGATCTTAAAAAGTACGTAGTAGAGCTCTCAAATCTCCTCTACGAACCTATAGTAGGAGTTCAACTCACGTGCCCCGGCGGTATTGAACTACTCGTGAAACGCATCTATGCGAACACCGTTGTTCTGGACTGTGCTCTTCCTATCCTGAGCTGCCGTATAAAATGTGTACCCATTTATGTCGTATCCTTGCCATGTCACAATTGTAAATTATGGCCCTTTTGCCAACTATAGTAGCGTATCATCACTTGATAACCTCCTAGTGATTCGCACCTTTAACCATTCGTTGAACCAACGGTTGTGCTCTCTCGTGATCCAAACCTTTGACCGGTCTAGATTCTGTTGGCGTACCATGTCTTTGTGCTCGTCGATATACGGAGATAGTTGGGTCATGTGTTGCAAGACTGTGAAATGGGCTTGAACGTACGTATCCAGATCGGGAGTGATTGATTTTCTTCCGATGGTCCCGATACCATCCCATCTCTCCTCATGACGAGATAGAGGCACACCTATGGATTCCACCTAAGCTATGTAGTCGACGCATAACTCAATTACCTCTTCGGTTGCATAACCTTCGATGATGCTGCCGTCCGGTCGAGATCGATTCCGGTATCACAAACGTCGCCAAGCAAAGACCGTCAGGAACTATCACGCACGCTATATTAAAAAATCGCTCAGGATATCAGATATCACAAACGGTTCGTAATAAGAACCGCTCGCGATAGGTCGGTATCGACCGACAGACTTCCAAACACGCATTTATCTATTTTGAACCGTCTGTGATAGGCGTCTTCTATAGTTTGTTTTGTAGTAGTGTAAAGTTGTCACAATCTTATTTCAAAATATAAGGCGCATGCATATTTAATGATATTTTCTCTCTTTTGTTCTTATTTATCTCTCCCTCTCTGCAACATTTACGAGTAAACACCACGCTAACTATTCCTAGCTGACCTCTGCCGAAATTAGCCATGTCCACGAACCTTGACAAGCCAGATGCACGCTGCATGTGCGTCTTACGATTCTTGTGTGTTGCATGCGCATTCGCCGTGTCAGGACAAGCGTTGCGATTAGCGCGGTGCGTGCGCCTTTGCGCCATGGCTCATCTGAATGGTTTGGCCGGAAGAGACGGCGATCGACGTGTGCCGTGTGCGTGCTCGTCAAGACGCCAATCGTCATATGCTCGATCCATTCAAGCAATCAGGCCTAACAGGGCAAGAATCGTAGCTGAAATGAAAAGTTAGCAGGAGCTGGTACTGCTACTATTGCTGATGTGCCGACATCTCATCTGGCTTCTGGCGAGCGAGAGGAATCAGAAACTAGCGCTATCCTCTTTTTTCCTTCACTTTGAGCAACTTACCTAGCCTCCGAGCGTTCTTTTGCATTTGCATTTCCATTTGCTTGATTCTCACGTCGCGATCTTGCAAAACACAAGTTACAGCAGCACGTACGGACGCACCCCATCGATATATGTCGGCATCCACTGCCGGTGCCGGCCTATCGTACGCCTTTAACTTCCCTCCCTCTCTCTCTCTCTCCCGTCTTCACGTTGGTTTCCCTTTCATTAGTTACAGAGGAGTCGATCGAAACCTTGGACCATCCATCTCCGGCACCGTACGCGCAGATGATTACTTCGTTTAGCGCCAGTTTGTGGTTGCTAGCTGTCTTAATTGTGCCGTCGAATCTTTGCTGCTATAATTGTGGTTTCTACCAATTCTAGTAAGGTTACGCTGTTATGGTTGTGAATGATGCTATCAGAAGTAGTTGATCTCCAAAATTAGTGGAAATAGAACTGTAAATCATAGGGATATATCGGCGCCATAATGCCAAGCTAAACTTGAATCCCAGCCGGCCAGACGGCCTGTTGCGTCTTATCATTAATTTCACCTGCTATACAAAATGAAACGCATGTGTCATGTGTCAAGGTTGTACATATCGATCGTGTCATAACAGGTAGATCCACATTGACAGGTCAGGCTGGTCCACGTCAACCGGTGGCATGACTATCTCAAGCCACCATGCCAAAGGATAGCTCCTCCTCCTGCCATCTTGGCCTTTTGTTCTTCCTCCTTTAATTTTTTCTTCATGTTACACTTCTCCACGCCTTGCTTTCTTGGCAGCTGCGTGCTGCCCTTTTTTCTCATAACCCAACAACAGCAAGATCTCTCATTATCTCACATATACTATTCTCACATGTCCTTCTGCTTGTCACCTTTATTGTTGAGCTGTTGTCCTTGTACTAATTGCAAATCACATCCATGATCCATGTGAGTGTACATGTTTGCGGTACGGCTTTAAGGTATGGGCCTGCTGCTTGTAGCTTTGTTTGTTCTTGCCAGGCTATACTTCAAGATGGCAGCAAGTGGCCTACCATCCAGCGGTCACACCCAAACACAACTCTATTCTCTATCTTCAGATCTATCGATCCATCCATCTAGCCAGCAGTCATAGAGGGAAAGACAGCAAGACAGCAAGGCCAAAGGTGTCCAAACCGACCATCAAGCTAGCTAGCTAGGTAGCCTACATTGCAACTTAGTTCACATGAATATCAACAGCACAAACCAATAGATCTGTCTTACCTCGATCGACATCGCCAGTGTCGGTGGTGAGGTAGCCGAGGCTAAGGTCGGTGGAGCTAGTGGTAGCCGGGAGAGGTCGATCGATGAGGTAGCCGGGGTCGGGCACGTCGGGGGGAGAAAGCCTGGAAGAGGGGAAGACGCGCAACATCACCGTAGTTGTGGCACAACGGTGACACTACAAAAGACACTCTTATCGTACGAGTATCTTGTGCAGTGAACTGTGGTGTCACAACCGTCAGCGACAGGAAGAATGTCGGCGTTGGCGACGGGGTCACTCAGGTGGGGAGGGAAACGGACGAGAGTAAGACCGCTGGGGAGTGACGAGTTAGAGTGCAAACCCTAGCGGACTCCTACTAATAAAAGAAACTTATCACAGTCAGTTCTATTATAGAATCATCAGTAATACTTATCACGGACGGTTCCACAATGGAACCGTCCGTCATATGGTCTCATATCACAGACGGTTCATTATTAAAACCGTCTGTGAAGTATCACAGACGGTTGTTTGTTCAAAATCATTTGTGATATTTCGAAATATCACAGACGATTATAGTTAAGAACCGCATGTGATACTTTACAGACGGTTTTGTTAATAAACCATCTGTGATATTGCCTCTTCACAGACGGTTTTTAGCGCAGCCAGTAACACAGACGATCGCAAAACCAAAACCGTCTGTGATTGTATGTAATATAGACGGTTTTGGTTAACCGTCTGTGATGAGACGTCTAGTATTAGCCTTTTTGTAGTAGTGTGGCCATGGAAGTTTATTGGCAGTGTTGTCTCTGTTGGAGATATCTTGAGTATTGACATGCACAATGTTGTCACTTGTCAGTGTAATTGTCGTTCGTATTTGTGCCTACAATCACTACTACTGTATCGCACCTTTGGTCCTGCCCAGGGCCTCTAGTCCCTTATAGAGCCGGACTAGGAAATCGAGACTAAATGTTCACCTTTTAGTCCGGGTCCTGTGCCCGGACTAAGGTTGATTTAGTCCGGTTGGTAATACCAACCGACTAAAAGGTCCATTGGTCACATTTGGTCGTTTTAATCCTGCTGGTATTACCAACCGACTAAAGGTGTTTTTTTTTCTTTTTGTTTCCATTTCAATTCATTATTGATTTTGGTTTTACAATTACATTAGGTTTTCAAATGCGATTCTTATTTGCTAATATATGTATACGCCCACATATAATTTAGTTTGGAACATTATTACACACAAATAAAGTATGAAACTATATATATTATGGAGCTATATATATGTGTATATATATATATATATATGCACATAAAATTTACAACATTATTCATGCATCCTTGGTATTTACAACACAAATGTTGTCCTCCACTTAAATGTCATACAAATGTTAAATCCGGTTTGGCTTCAATTGTTCATCCGGGTTAAAGTAGAACTTCGGTGCGGGCTTGAGGACATGCTCATTAAGAAATCCCGCCATTGTCTCTTGAATTCCTTTGAGGCGGTCCATATCCAACACTGCTCCTTCAACCATATCTCCTTCAATTTGTATTAAACGAAAGAAGTATTAATATACATAAGATTTATTTAATAGCAACAAATAAATAAAATGGATTTATTATATATACTTGTTACGCATTTCTTTACGATCAGAGATGGGTTCTTTTGCATACACCATGAGGAACTCGCAAACGTAGTATCCACACAAATTGTTGCTCGGTGGTCGCCAGAGAACCTTTGACGATATAAAAGATTACTCTCGCTATCCCGCGTGAGTCAAGCATGATAAGGTAAAGATGGGAGCTAGTACAACTTACATCCGGTGTGGATCGTGAAGTGGCGCTTTCAGATCCGGACGGTGTAGCCGAATCTAACCAAGCCCAAACCCCGCCTAATAATTGATCGTTAATTAACTATTGCAGAGTTAAAGAGCAGAATAAATATTTAAAGATCGGGTTACCCCGGATAATGTCTATCATATCTTGGTAATCTTCTGCGGTTTTCTCAACGAGTCATAGATTAGCAAATGACCGCTTGAGAGATCAAGACAATCAAGATCCAAAGGAAAGTCGATTTGTTTATAGAGTCAACATATATATCTTTATGTTGGATTGAGTAAGTAAAGTAAAATGTGCACACGATAACAACACTCACCCAAAGTTGTAGGGAAGAGTATAAATCTTTTGTTCTTTTGGTTGATCAAGAACCTCCGAAATTCCTCTCCGCTTGAGGTCTCCATTGATCGTAGGAGTGTTTGGGTCCTTGAATACGATATATGGATCAACGAAACCAATGTTCTTGTCGTTTCTACGTGTGAGGTCTCTCATCATGTCTCTCGATATGTATAGACATGCTAGCTAGTGTGAGGATAATTACTTATACATATACATATGCTAGAGTGAGATTATTAAAAGAAAGAATCACGCATGCACAAAAGCGGTGATGAGAGATTTGTCTAGAGCGCTCATGTGGCATAGCCGGTGTAACTCATTAAACCGAACCATTATAATGTCATCGCCACTTAAGTAATGATGGTTTCTAATTTTGACGCAAATATAGTCATCCGCTTTTCTGCGACGCCGCCATGTACCACGGGTTTAACAAGTACATTTGCGCATTTAAGTTCCATGAGCTTCTCGTGGTTGTATAGACTCTTGCCATATACATATTCCTTCTTCCAATTATCAACAGGAGCACTTTTGATGTGTGCTCACGAGAATTTGGGAAATGCTTAGACCGGTTTCATGAAAAATTCATCAAGTTGATCCAAATGCACATTTCCTGATATCTGTTCTAGCACGCTCGTGTTTGAACCATATTCATTCCCAATAACTAGCGGGCGCCGATTGTTGTGATTGTTCTCGAGTATGCAACACCCTTCCGCTCTTCTCTTTCTTCTTCGCCTCCTCAATTGACTTCGTGAGAGTGCGGTCATAGTCCGATAGTGGCGAATCCTTACGAGCACGTAACTTTTTCTCGTGAGCGCCCACCCTTTGCCTTAGAACTTTCGGACGCACGTCTGAAGCACGGCTTTCGTGGTTTCGCCGCTTCACTTTTAGCCTTGACTTTCGCCAAGAAACCGCCCACATCTGTTATCAAGCATCTATTTCTCGGCAGCCTTCTCATAGGAAAGTTTCGCTGCCTTAGAAATAGTGGTGTTCTCCCCGAGGTTTCTTCTTGGCGGTGGGGCCGACGCTTGCTTAGGGGCGCTCTTCTTTGGCAGGGGCGGTGTCGGCGTTGCTGGAGCCCGCCGTGGAGGCGATGGAGCGGCGGTGGCGGCGTTGGAGCCCGCCGTGGAGGCGATGGGGCGATGGCGGCGTTGGAGCCCGCCGTGGAGGCGATGGAGCGGCGGTGGCGGCGTCGGCGTTGGAGCCCGCCGTGGAGGCGATGGGGCGGTGGGGATGCCGTGTCTTCCACTTCATTGTCATCGCCTGCAACACCGTGACTGTGGTGAATGGATAATTGGACTTAGGTTGGGGAGGTTCTCACTGTGAAAACAACGTGGTATGAGTAAACCGTTATTTAAGCCAATACATAATTAGTGAAAAATGTTTCGCTCACTTTCATCCGCACTCTAGGGTTAGGTTGTTGAGGAGGAGGAGGTGACGCCCAGAATAATGATATAGCGCTTGCGCCAACATATGAATGTCTTCTCCGCTTCTCCTAAAGTCTTCTCCCCATCACCTCCTTCAATGTCAAGAGGCACATTGCTATTACCTTTCACAACTCTATCCACCGAGACGCTAGCATATCCAGAGGTATTAATGCCCCATGGCATCTTGGTGTCTTCGTAGGGTCGATACGAGATACAACATCGATAGCCACCATGACCGTGGCATTCCCCTCGAATGTGCAGCTCACATGTCGTGAGAGGATCGGTGATGTCATCCACGGGAAGCGCACCTCGGCCATCTTGAATCATCGGCACCTCCGTGGAAGCGCAATCGCTTCAACCGATTAGGGGCTGATGTTGACTTTGCCAGATGCGCTTTGCCTTTGGATGGAACTTATCGCTATCTGCACTTGCCTTTTGATTTCCTCATTCATTTTGGCTTCAAGTGCTTTTTTTCGCTTTATCGCTTCACGAGCCACTTCCCGTGACTCACGAACCATTTCTCCATCCTCGCAGATCCGCCTCCGCCTCCTCGCACTTCTTTCTCTGGCGGCTTCTATAGGTGGCTTTGTCTTTAGGGAAGGCATGCTCCCACGACACCTCCCCATAGCCTCTTGTTCGCCCACCGTGTTCAAGATTTCCGTATGATGTCACCATCCTTATCTCTGTTCTCATTGCCACCGCCACTCTCACCAAGCCTCGAGCATAAGCAAATCTTTCTACGCTCTTTGGAGTTTTGCGCCATACACTATCTTTCCTGCCTCTAGGTCCGAGCTTCCCCATGACCGAAAAACCAATACTTGGCGCGCCAAAGGCTTGATTGATTCTCGTTCGATCCTTGGCAAGAATCTCCTGCTCCATTCTTTCCCACTTAGGAATGGCACTCAGAGCCACCGATCCCAAGTGATGGTGGTATTGCTTTTGTCCGCATTCTGCTGGTTCCTTCACCCGTGCCTCACCCTCATCCGATGTCTTGAACTGCATAAACTCATCCCAAAACGGCCTCAACTTGACGTAGGCCTTAGTGTTGAAATCAAGCGCCGGGTTCTTCCCGATAAATGTGTTGTACAATTTCTTCTTCCAACACTTGGAATTGTGTGGCCATCTTCTTCATAGCCCAGCTTCCTAACTCTCTCCTTCAAAGCTTCATCTTACAGACGAGCGCGAAATGTTGAAGGACATCTTGCCAAACTAGTGCCTTGTCACGATCAGAGACAAAACTAATATGAGGAGCAACTTTCTTTTGCTTCCATTCACGAGCATTGATCGATCCTGTCCCTTACAAGGTACCCACAAGGGTCGACAAATTTCGTGCATGTGGTCCAAGTATTTTGCTCAGATGCTCCTCGAATTGCGAGAATGAACCGACCCTCCAACGGCTTCTTCGAGCCTCGTACATTTCTACTCTTCCCGTTGTTGTCATCGATCCAGAGGGCTACTTAATGTAGAAACACAAAGATTTAAATAAATATATTTATACGACAAATGAAATTATTCTCAATTTCATGTATACATAAGAGATTGTAGATAGACCTCGCCAAAGATTGTCTTGCTCATCTTCATAATCGGCAAAGCATCGACTCCGCCATCTACTTCTTGATTGTTGTCATCACCTTCAATTGGGCACCTTGTAAGGCGCCATTGTTGATAATATCCATCATGGCATCGCCCATGTTGTCATTCGGTCGGCCATTTCGCAAATATATGTGTAGGACGTTAGAACGGTTCGTGATCGGGTTATGATTTCGCATCAAGTGGCGGCGGTTCGTGACATGCATCGACAAAAGAAAAACAACAAGTGACGAAGTTCCTTGCATCGATCCTGAAATTGATTGAGGGGTTTTGAGGAGGTTCTTTGGGACACATTTGGACGCGAGTAGATGGGGAGAATCTCACCGGCGGTAGCCGAACAAAGAAGTGGAGCGGCGGTCGGCTTTGGGGAAGACGTTGGTGGTGTGGCCATTCCGGCCAAGACAGGCACAGGAGGGAGGTGGGTGAGCCGAGGAGGTCGAGGGCATCGAGGTGGTCTTCATGGCACGATGGGGCTAGCCGTAGCTCAATGGTGCGACTAGGGTGGCATGGTGCTCATGGCGGTCGGAGCAGAGACACCTTTGCCGAGCTGAGCTCGACGAGAGGGAAATGGACAAGGGTGGGGAATGAATGGGGCCGAGGAAGGGAGGGCGAGCGCGCTTAACAATGGTGTGGCGGGCGCAAGTTCTCGCACAAAACCCTCTGGAAGGGAGAGCGGCCATGAGTCGCTTTATGCGTACGACGTGAGCACAATGACATGATGGGGTTGGTGAGGAGGTGACTGCGGCGACTCGACACGGAGGAGAGAGCCCTTCTGGCGGAGGTTGGGTGAGAACGTCGGCGACATGGCTCAACATGTAGGCAAAGGACGTCAGGCGAGGCAAGCCCTAGAGGTCAAGGTGGGCCAGGGAAGGAGAAAAGAGAAGGAGAAGAAAAAGGAATAGAAAAGGAGGAAAAAGAAAAGAAAGAAAAGGAAAAGAAAAAGGAGAGGTCGGGCTGGTCGGATGGTTTTTGCCTAGACCAGATTTTATGGTTTCATTTTTCTAAAGTTTCATTGTTCGACAACTATTTCCAATATAAAGTCCAAAACTTGAATATCAACAGTCAGTTTCCAAAAGTTTTAAAAATTCCATATTTTTAAACAAATTCAAACGCCAGAGATTTTTGGATCATTACACAAATGATGGCTTGTTTGATGTCATTTAACGACAATTTGCACACAAGTAATCTCAACGACAATTAGTGCAATTGACAACAACTAACGACATTTGACGACAATTGATGGCAATTTGCACACAAGTAATTCTTCACAACAATTAATGCAATTGATGGTATTTAACGATAATTAACGACATTCAATAATTGCATAAATAACTCATTTATAATGAGAAAAAGAAAATGAAACAATTAAAGAAAAAGAAAAGAAGTCGATTTAGGGAGACGGAAGGGTGGAAGAAGGAAGAAGCCACTGTTGCTTATAATCGAGGACCTTTAGTCCCAAGCGGTATTACATCTTGGCGTTCTCTTTTTCTTCTTCTTATTGCTTTTCTCTCACTTCTCAACTCTTACATTGCTAGCTTCCTGGTTCTATCTTTACATGGCGCTAATACGACTAATACACGTTCTTTTATACACTCACATTACACGGCCGACTTTGACTCAAACAACTAAACCAAGCAAGACTCCAACTCCAACTCCAAAAAGAAATCCTAAATGGAAACTATTTCCTAAACAAAGATTATCTAACAATACTCGGCCTCTATGCTACATCTAGATCCCAGATATTCGATGTGCGGTTTAAATACTTAACCTCGTTGTTCGGGCCATACTTCCAATTATGATCTTTTGTATACTTACCAAAGGTACCAAAATGAGTGTCGCTTTTGTTTGATGCTTTACTTTCACAATCGCCAGACAAAAGCAGACTCTAACCCCAACTTTGCCAATTTCGTGTTGGGCACGCCAAGAAGCTAGAAAACTTGAGTAGATTGGATCATACAAACTTCGTACAATAGTTTGTTGTAAACAGTCTATTAAGTAAAAGTTGCACTATCGATTACATGACTAGTGACTTACATGGTGCTTAACCTAAAAAGTACATATATGGTACTTTCTTCATGAAAAGGGAAATCGAGGCACACCATCCGTATAGGATCAAGAATTAAATATGTAGAAACTTCATATACACATCCTAGCGTGATACTCAAAGATGCATATGACAAACTCTTGCTCAAAGATATACATATAACACAATCGGTGTTTTCAGATGGCAAATTAGCTTTAGCATTGAAATCAACGACCAACAACCGAGAACTAGATTTTTCTCTTGTACTTAGCAATGGTTCCTTCTCTTGTTCATTTCTGGATCAACATAGCACGAAGTTCAACCTTTTGTTTGCAAAACCCGCAAAGCCATCTCCACTTGTTTCATGGTAGGCCTATCCTAACCTCGAGACTCAAGCACATCTCGCAAGAGAAGCTACATGCTAATCTCTTCCTCGGTGGCTTCATCAAGAACTTGGGCGACCACTATTTCAGAACGGCCTCCTTTCAATCCCCAAAGGAAATAATTTGACAAGCCTGCAGAGAAATGCACATGCGACAAGAGATGAGGAGCTCACCGGCGTGGAGGAGTCTGGCTCGGGCACTGGTGGCGAGCCGCTTGCCAAGTGAGTGGGCGCCGGATCCGGCCAAGGAGGAGGAGCGGCCAGAGCTGAGCGGCGGAGGAGGAGCCGAGTGGAGGTGGTGGCGGGAGTGGGCGCCACGGAGGAAGGAGGAGGCCGGGCGCGACGAAGCCTGGAGCCGAGGAGACGGCGAGGGAGACTAGGGGTGGAAGAAGGAAGAAGCCCATTGTTGCTTATATCGATGGGGACCTTTAGTCCCAAGCAGATACTAGCAGGGACTAAAGACCTTTAGTCCCGCGTGGTAATACGGATCGACTAAAGGTGGACCTTTAGTCCCGGGTGGTGCCACGCCCCGACTAAAGGTTTTATGTGAGGACATATTTTCCAGAGAACCTTTAGTCTCGGTCAGTGACCTTTAGTCCCAAGCAGTGTACGGACCGACTAAAGGTCCCCACTACACTATTCAGTTCCCGCCACAGTTTTCACAGTTTGGGTTTTGTATTAAGTTTATTTGTATAAATATGCTAATTCTTGTTAAATGCATAGTAAATTAAATACTAGGCATAAATTTTTTAAAAATAATAGTTGCATTTCCTTTTATCTTATTGACATTTCAAACGACTTTTATAGTGACCACAAGTCGGGAAGTGAAGAGCCAACTATAAACAAAATGAAGGGCTCAAACCACAAGCTGGGAATTTCATTTGAAGGCATAAATACTTGCTAAAAAAATTTCAAGTCATTTTGACACCGGTGGAGAAGACATGCTTCACAGAGGTACATGTGTCCTTTTATCGAATAGGAATTTCATTTGAAACGATAAAAAACAAGAAAAATATGATAGAAACATCCTGGGTTACAATTATTACATAAAATCTCTAATACACACTATTTATTAAACATCACTATATATCAAGCGGGCACAATGGTGAACTTCTTCTTGACGATGACCCTTGGTTATGATCATGCCAGTAACCATGGAGTGTCCTCGGCATTTAGCGAGATGCTTGGGTCTTTGGTCACACATGAAGGGCGGATTCGGTCATCCCTTTCATAATCTTCTCGACTTGTCCGACTTGTCCTCAATTCCCACGATGTTTCTTTTCCCCGAAAGAACTATGTGGCGCTTTTGGCTCATTGGTTGATTTGTCGTCGCTTTTTCCCTCTCTTGGGTTTTGTAGACATGTCTTTCACATAGAACACCGATTCACATCGTGAGAAGGACTAATGGTTCGCCTTTGTACCCAATATTGTTGAGGTCCACCGTTGTCATTCCATACTCCTTGTCGATCGTTACCCCGCCTCCGGTCATCTTCACCCATTGGCACCGAACAAAGGGACTTTAAAATTAGGTGCGTAGTCTAGTTCCCAAATCTCCTCTATGCGCCATAATATGTTTGCCTCTTTCCATTTGGGTCTGTGGCATCTACGCGACACCACTGCTTTTGGTTCGTGCTCCTTTTATCTTGGGCTACTGTAAAATGTATTTCCATTTATCTCGCACTTTGTACGTGAGGATGTGCCACGATGGTTGCCTAGCCAACAAATACAGTTGCTCATCAATATTGTCATCACCCTGACATTCTTTTCGCAACCAACCGCTGAAAGTTTCCATGTGATGACGCCTAATCCAAGCTTCATTCTTCCCCGAAAGCGGGATCGAGGAACTCCTTGTGTACTCGACATACGGCTCCACCACGGAGGAGTTTTGAAGAACTGTAGTGCGCTTTATTGAAATAATCGCCCCGTGCATCGATATATGTTTTCTTCCCTAGTGTTCCCTTTCAAGAAGTCTCCCTCGTGTCGCGATTCAGAACACCAATCGGGTCAAGGTCGGGAATGAAGTCAACACAGAACTCAATGACCTCCTCTGTCCCGTAGCCCTTGGCGATGCTTCCTTCTGGCCGAGCACGCTGGTGAACATATTTCTTCAGGACTCCCATGAACCTCTCAAAGGGGAACATGTTGTGTAGGAACACAGACCGAGAATATTAATCTCCTTGACCAGTGAACTAGGAGGTGTGTCATGATATTAAAGAAGGATGGAGGAACACCAACTCAAAGTCGACAAGACATTGAACCACATCATTCTCAGAGAGTAGCTAGTTCCATTGGATTGATTGCCTTCGAGAAATTGCATTGAGGAATGCACATAGCTTCACGATGGCTGACGTACATGTGGAGGTAGAATTCCTCTTAAAGCAACCTAAGCAATTGCGCTATAAGCACGTGGCGTCTATGGGACTTTAAGTGTAGGAATTTCTTCTCCGCACATTTATTATACGCTTTATATTGGAGGAGAATCCAGATGGGACCTTGATGTTTGTTTAGGCATTCAAACATGCTTTCCTTCTCTTCTTTGCTAAGAGTGAAGCTAGCGTGTCTTAAGTAATGGCGCCCATCGTCTGCCTTCTCTCGGATGCAGTTGTCTCGTTCTTTCATGCGCCGCAAGTCCTGTCGTGCTTCGAGTGAATCCTTAGACTTTCCATACACATCCATGAATCCTAGCGTGTTCACACAAAGATTCTTTGTCGTGCATCACGCCGATCGCGTTGCGGACCTCTAGGACTTGCCAATAGGGTAGCTCCCAAAATATGGACTTCTTCTTCCACATGGGTGCGTGTCCCTTAGCATCTTTCTAATGTGTTCGCCGCCTTGTCCCTTTCCAAAGACTACTTGCACATCCTTGACCATATCAAGTACATCCTCCCGGTTCGGTATGCGAGGCTTGGTTCTTGTTCGCCTTACCGTTAAAATGCTTGCCTTTCTTTCTTAGTTGGTGATTCATAGGAAGAAAACGACGATGGCCAAGGTACACGACCTTTCGACATTTTTTCAAATATATACCGTCAATGTCATCAAAACATTGTGTGCATGCATTGTATCCCTTGTTTGTCCGTCTCCGAAGATTACTTAGAGCAGCCAATCATTGATTGTTACGAACAACAATGCTCGCAGGTCGAAGTGTTCTGCTTGTACTCATCCCACATACGCACACCGGTTTGCTCCATAAAAGCAGGAGTTCCTCAACTAATGGCCTCGGTAGACATCGATGTCGTTGCCAAAGTTGCCTCGGCCTTGGATGAGCACCGCATCATAATGAACTTCCGCTTCATGCATAACCATGGAGGAAGGTTGTAGATACATAGAGTAACAGCCAAGTGCTATGACTAGTGCTCGTCCCCAAAAGGATTCATACCATCCGCATTTAAAGCTTAACCTTAGGTTTCTTGCGCCATCTCGCAAACTCCGGAATTCTCTCGCCTATTGCTCTCCTTGGGACCCATCGCCAGGTGTCTCAACATGTTGTCTACCTTACGGTCTTCTTTGTGCCATCGCGACAACTTTGCATGGTCCTTGTTTATGAACAGACGTTTCAGCGTGGTATTATAGGAGCATACCACATAACCTTGGCAGGATTTTCTTCCCGACGTTCTTCGCCTCAACATCGCCAGGTCATCTCGCCGATCTTATACCGCGACGCTTTGCATACGGGCATTCATCCAAATTCTCGTAGTCCTTGCCACGATACAGATGCGCTCATTAGGACATGCATGTATCTTCGGATTTCTAATCCCAAAGGGCAAACGACTGCTTTGCTTCAGACGTAGTGGCGTGCAATTCGTTAGGCTTCTAAGCATCTTTTTGGATCTTGAAGACTGCCCAAATGCCTTGTCGGATACACCATTCGCGGCCTTCCATTGTAGCAACTCCGTTGTTGTACCCAACTTTTTTGCCCATCTTCTACGGACGGGTATAGTAATTTCTTGTGATCCTCTAGCATGCGGTCAAACTTAGCCTTCTCCTTTTCACTTTCGCAATCTCTTTGTGCATCACTTAATGACATCACCAAGAGCATCATCTTCATGAGTGTGTCTTCGCCTGCCTCTTCTTGACTTCGCCCATTGCAAGATCATCGAAGTCACCGTATTGAGCAATAATGTCGTTAGGGTCCAATTGTTCTTCTTCACCTTCTTCCATTATAACCCCGGTTTCTCCGTGCTTGGTCCAACAAATATAGTTTGGCATGAAACCCGACTTCAACAAGTGTGAGTGAAGACTCCTTGAGCTAGAATATTCCTTCAAATTCTTACACAGGCACATGGACAAAGACATGAAACCATCCCGCTTTGTTTGCCCTTTACCACTCTTAAGAAATAATGCACGCCATCAATGAACTCTTTGAGCGGCGATCGACATTGTACATCCAATGGCGTGTCATCGTCTGCATTATATGACATATCACATAATTACTAAGTCAACAATCAATCCAAAAGGCAAACAATAACTAAGTGATTAAGCTAATTAAGAGATTAACTAATTACTTAATAATTAAATATTAAACTTATTTATTAAAACAAAATTAATATTTATTATTTTTACCCAAGAGGTTGGATCTGATAAGATAAGACTTATCTCATCAAACACCCTCAAAGCTTAACCTAACTAACACATGTAAAAGTCATTTTTCATTTATTTAAATAATTATTAAATAAGGTGAAAATAAAAGTCTTCAGATTGATCCCAAAATTTTTGTACAGATAGTTCATAGCCTAATTAGATGGCAAAACAATTTTCAGAATTTTTGGATCATTAATTTAGCCTACAAAATTCATGGAATAATAATTAAATAAATAAGCATAAAATAGGTATAAATTCAACTTTGTCCAAATAGTCTTAAAATTTTTATATGGACTGTTCACAGTGTAACTTAGTGGAAAAACAAATTTCATGATTTTTGGAAATTTATTGTGGCCTACAAAAATCATGAAAGTTCCATTTATGAATTAATTGGCAATTTTATAACATATAAAAATTATTCAAATTTCAC
Organism: Phyllostachys edulis; assembly: GCA_036346405.1. Lineage (NCBI taxonomy): Eukaryota > Viridiplantae > Streptophyta > Magnoliopsida > Poales > Poaceae > Phyllostachys > Phyllostachys edulis. The sequence goes on from JAYEVD010000325.1 coordinate 177,659, forward strand.
ATTTCATATTTTTCATAATGGACGGCAGGGTTAGCATCAGGAGCTTACCATGAACACGCCGGTGAATACGGTTGAGTGAATGAACAGCTCGGCGGTGGTGGCAATGGCAATGCATGCAAGGTGTCCTGGCCATGACAACTGGCGTTCCGGCCTCGTGATTTAACGCCAAGGTGAGTTTAAATAGAAGGACATTTAGTCGGTTGGTGTTACTAACCGGGACTAATGCCAACCTTTAGTCCAGGTTGGTACTACAATCCGGGACTAAAGATTTAGTCCTGATTGTAGTACCAACCGACTAAAGGTTGACATTTAGTCGGTTGGTAACACCAACCGACTAAAAGCTCGCCACCGAGCTCGCCACCGTGAGGCGGGGATTTTAGTCCCGGTTGGTGTTACCAACCGACTAAAGATCTTTTGGTCCCAACGCAATTTTCTCCGAGACTATTGCCCATTTGGCGATTCACCAAAGGTCTGTTTCAGAGTAGTGAATTTTGGGGCATGAGGATATAATTGGGCCCGATCGGTGATCAGACAAGGGAAGTGAGTTTTTATCAGGTTGGACTAGGGTAAGTTAAAAAAACTTGATTTCTTTTTTTCTTGTGGAAAGAAGTAAAATATTGTTTTCCAGTAGGGTTTATATATTGTGTTAGTTAAGGAGGCATGCGTGTTGAGCAGGCCAGGACAGGGCATGATTTAACTTGTTTAGATCTAGTTGGCATATTTTGCATCTCTATGATCTTGGTTCGTGGGAATCATCTGTGGCGCTGTTCATGGATGCGCGCATTATAGGGTATACAATTATTCCTTTTCTTTTTCAGTTGCCTATAAAATTTCTTAGTCCAAAACGGGTTGTTTTTGTTATTATCCAGGACTTTTTTGGGGCAAAACTAGCTTGCTAAGAGTTGAATTTGACCATAGCATAACCTTTATATAAGCATTTTTAAATCAGCAATAATGGTATGCTGATGACAAGCAATTCTGACCTTGGTGACATTATCTAATTGCACAGCTTATCTTATGATCAATAATTAAATTAGAGACTACTATATACTGAACTCGATAGATCTACATACCTATAATATATTCGATAGTCGAGCTTATGGAATCAAATAAACAACATGTTAAGATGCCCTTGACAGCCTCAGAACATATGTGATCCTCCATACTCCTGAAGGTTGTATTTAATTGGCAAGAACATGTGCATGATGGGGAATAGGCAACCAAATCAAAAAGATTTATCTGAGCAAACCCAAATCTAATTTGGTTAAACAAATTAATCCAGCTATCAAATTATTATTGATGTTTCCTTTATATATATATATATATATATTTATATTTATATATTTATATATATTTATATTTATATTTATATTTATATTTATATATATGACGCCCTTTTTCAGTACTCTCGGGAGTATGTACTCCTACTTCAATATACCACTTAAATGCACATATTATACTTCTTTATCAATTTTAGTATATTTAAATACCAATTATAAGATACTCCAATGCGACTTGATTGAAAATTT